>CAUYRT010107635.1:0-151078 GCA_963574885.1 Lepilemur ruficaudatus
ATGACAATAAATATTTCTAGGAAAGTCAGGGAATTTGGGTTCACATGAGTATTTTCACTGCCCGACCTTGGCACGTGGTCACAGAGTTACTGGGCTGCCAAGGGGTCTTCTTGGTCGCCTGGGGAGAGGACGGGTCTGCTCCGAGGACGCAGAGCGAGCTGTGGCACTGCGGGGACCGGACAGAGATTGTTTCCTTGTTTGAAAAATACATTTTAAATTTTGTGGATGACAAAATTAACACGTCCTCCTGAGGGACAACTTGGAAAACACGGAATTAAGCCATGCAGTCCCCGGCGGGCACGGAGCTACAACATTTTGTACAATTTTGGATACCTCCTCACCCCTTGCTCACTATTCAGAGCAAATATAGAATTATTTTTTCTATTTTCTTAGTTTTTCTCATTAAAAAAGAGTTCTTAATAATTTTAGACAATTAGGGAAAAAGACACATTTAGTGAAGAAAATTAACTCACCATAACATAAGCAGCAGAGGGGTTGCCGTTCTAGGCCTTTCTCTGCAGTGACACGGTAGCTATCATTTGCCCTGGGCCACCATGAACACATAGGGACCGTGGTGCCCGCTAGGACCTGTGCCAGTGCTCACCTGTGCTCAGGTCTGAGCAATGTCCTCAGTGTGGCCAAGAAGCCGGTGAGACAGAGGCCTGGAGCCCGTGCAGGCCACGTCACCCACACTGTGCCGTGTCAGGGCCACAGTGGGACCAGGCGCATCCCAGACTGGATGACCTTTTGTGCTGGGCCTGCCTCTGCCGGCCATGCAGGGCTGGGAGGCCTCCCAGAGATGGTCATCAAGCCCCAAATCTGACCAGGGGCTGCCCCAGGCCAGCACCCTGCACACACTCCACGTCCTCGGACCGCCACCCCCTGGCGCGGTCGGGGCCCCGCGGGCCCTGCAGACTGCGCACTCAGCTTTGAACCCGGCCAGGCTAGCTCTAGGGTTCTGCTCACAACCCAGTGTGAAGCTGCATCTGTTTCTTTGAGCTTCTGACGCCTCTTTTTTTAAAAAGTGGGCCTTTGAAAAGGAATAAGGGCAGAATGTTGGCCAAGGGCCTCCCGCTAGGCCTGGCACAGAGTGGTCAGTAAGTGGCCGTCAGCTTCCGGGGACACAATCCCTCTGCTCACCTGGGGTCCTACTCACCTGGACAGGTGTCAGCAGTGAGGGCCGTGGTGCACAGGAAGGGGATGACCAGGAGGACAGGCGTGGCCATGGCGGCTCAGCTCTATCACTCTGGTCTCTGCCACGGAAGGAGCTCCCTGGCTCTTATGGGGCTGCGGCCACCCCCTGTGACCTCTGGCTCTGTTTCTCTTCCCCGGTGGGGGTGGACACTTCCTCCCGATGGCCTGGTGGCACCAACGGGAGGTGGAGACAGCCCAGCACCCACTTCATCCACAGGCCCCTCACGCTTCCTGTCAATGGGCCTCACTTCCCAGCAGGGACACGCTCTGCCCAGCAAGGGCCCCCCAGGGCCCGTGTGGGGAGGGCCCGTGTGTGTCTTTAGAGAAAGCCCAGGCCCAGCCCGTCAGCACCGCTCTGCCAGGAGTGCTCCCTGAGGAGTCAGGAGGAAGGGAGTGTTGCGGATGCAGCTCTTGAGCAATTCGCTTGCAGATCATGGGCTTCAAGTCCATGGAAGTTGAGGAACGTCCACCGGGGTGGGATGGCTCCCAGGGGCTCGGTGTCAACCGTAGCAGACCTGCATCATGTGGGGAGTGGCACGGCCAGACTGAGAGCCTGGCAGAGGGGGTGACAGCCTGGGTCGTGGACCAGGCACCAGCGCAAGCGGGGCTGCAGACGCAGGGCTGTGAATTAGACTGCAGCAGCTCAGAGCAGCAATTGCTCCCAGGGGCCACTGGACACCCTCCCACCCCACCCCCCGTGGAGAGGACAGGCTGGATTGCCCAGGTTTGGAAGCTTTGCCACATGGCTCAGAGAAGAGCTCAAACCTCAAGCAAATGCTGGCCTTGGTCTTAGTCTCATTAGAGACAGAGGTGGCCAGTGTGCCCCTAACTCCCACCCACCAACAGCCCCTGCACAGGTGTTGAAAGGATTGGAATCAGTGACCTGAGTCAGGCAAAACCACGTGAGACTCAGGTGCCACAGCAAATCTGCTCTGGGTCCCTGGAGTAGTGTGGGCCTGGGAACGGGAAGCCGTTCTGAGACCTTTGCATTGACTTTGAGAGCCAAGGAGACGCCAGAGTCCGTACGGGAACAACGTGGCCGGGAGAGGCAGCCTCTGGGGACGTGCAGAAACAGAACCCAGAGGCGTGGCCTCCCTCCTGCCACCTTCTCTCCGTGTCCTGGCCTCGTGGGCAGGATAAACACAGAGACACTGAGCCGTCGGAGCGTTCTCTGGAAGCCCACGTTCCCAGTTCCTCGGTCACCTGGGCTGCCTGCGTGGTGACGGCCCTCCTGAGCAGATACCTGTGCCTGCCTAAAGCCAGACGGGTTCGAGCGATTGCAATTCATAGTATGAATATTTCAGAATAAAGAACTCTATGTCAGCTTGGTGTTCGGAGAATTGGCAAGCTTAAGAGTGTTTGGCCTATCACGGCGACAGCCTGATAATCCAATTAAAAGCGTGAGGCTGAGCATGGAACGAGCTGGTGGTTTTACGCGGAAATCTTGCCGCGTGGATGTAGAGTTCGGGGACATTTAAGAGACTTTCCCTAAGTTCATCACATTCATGTGTTAAAATTATTAGATTTCTAAAAATCAGCTTATATTCAGAAGGTTTTATTAAAGGCAGACAACTGAAATGCTAAAACATAAATTTAAATACATTAATTTTGGAAATGCAATTACAATGTTTAAAGCTGTTAAATTAACTAAGTCAGTGAACGGACCAAGGCCCCTTAAAGGAAGTCATTAAGACGTGCCTGCTGCAGACAGAACAAGGTTTCTGAGCCAAATTTAAAGGCTCGCGGAAGCGCTGTGCTTTTGAAGGTGTAATTTTAATAAATGGACAAATTACATTTGAGTTGGTCTTTTTAATCAACAAGGTAACAACGCACTGAGTGATCTTCTCTGTGCAAGAAATTAAACAAAACCAAGCAATTAAAACACCACAGAGGAACGAGGGCCAGGCACAGGTCAGCCACTACCGGTAGGGAAACTGAGGCCCAGAGAAGGAAAGAGGCTACCGTGGAGCCACACAGCTCCCCTCTGCCTCCCGTCCACCCCCTCTGCCCTAGTGGGGACTCCACATCTGCCCTGGGCGCCCAGCAGGGTCTGCACCCCTAGGTGGGTGGCTCCGAAGCTGGGGCTCTGGCACCTTGCTCTGCCGGCCTCATGTGTAACGGCCCCAGCCCAGGACTCGGACACGCCCAACCCCCGCGGGAGGTCGTTTACATAGTCAGTAAAAGGTCGATCCCGGGACAATGATAAGAAACCAACATCCTGTGATCGGTTTCCTGGCACCCAGGGCTGCCCCTCTGCTCCAGAGATCCCAAATGTTGTCCCTGTTGGTGGCCTGGGGAGGTGTCCCTGGGCCAACACAGGCATTTGGCTTCCAGTGTGTTCTGGCCTCACAAGTAGGAGGGTAAAGTGCTTATATTTATTTAATAAGCACCTACTACGTGCCAGGCATGGTTTCATGTCCTGTAACACAGTGGGGAACATGACAGACAAGTCCCCAGGCTCTTGGGAACTGTTCTGTTGAGGGAAGACAGAAAATAAACAAGTAGACAAATCTATAATTATAATGTCATCACCTATAGCTCAAGAAAGCAACGTGGCTTACAAAGGAAATACAAGTAGGGTGTATTATTAACGTAAAATAAACTGAAATCTCTGTGGCTTAACACGCACACATGCACACACATGTGCACACACATGCATAGAAAGTCTCTCTCTTGTTCTCTTAAGAGAACACCGTGAGTGCCTGGGCCGGCCAGCGTCACCCCCACAGTGATCTGGGGTCTCAGCTGCCTCTAGCACGCAGCTGTGCCACTTTCCATACGTGGCCCCTGCCTTGAGCGTCACCCCCATTCCCGCCACCTAGCAGCGGAGGACCTGGTGGTGAGGGCTTCTGCGGGCTGGTGGTGACGCACCTGCCTTCCACCCGCCACCCCTCGACCCAGCTGTGCCCAGCCCGGTGAGCACAAGGCATGCTGGGAAATGCCTGGTCGTGGCCGGGAAGGGGAAGCGGGCGTCGCTGAGCTCAGGAAAACGGGCTGAGGCTGTCTCAAGGTCACCGTTTGTCTGGAATATGTTTTTCCATCTGTTTGTGCTCATCCTGTTTGTCCCTGAGAGAGCGTTTCTCGTCAGCAGCGTATCCCGGCGGCCGGCTGTGTTTTTGGCCGTCCTGACCCGCCGCCTCGCGTGTCCAGGTGATCGACATTAGCGCGGTGTCGGCGTGGCTCGGTGCGGCCTGCCGGCTCGCCGTTTACCCTGTCTCCTGCCTGCTCTCCCCGCCCATCGCCCTTCGGGTTGGTCGAGAATTTTTAGCATTTCGCTCTCTCCCCTGCGTGGCCTTTTCGGTTCTCCCTCTCTGCACCCCTGTGGGCGGCTGCTCGGGGGACCACAATGCTCATCTGCAGCTTGTCACTGTGTCCCTCAAACGGCGATGACGCCACGTCTCACGTAACGGAGGAAGCTCATCGCAATCCTTTTCCTATTAGAGACTTTGCTTCTACGTGTATTATAAACCCCGCAACACGTAATTATTATTTTTATTTTAAAATTTTAAATTGTCTCTTAACAACATTTTTAAATGAGGGGAAATTGTTCTGAAGACACCGTCCGATCGACCACTCCCGCTCCTCTCCCCCGCCCCGGGCATCAGCGCTTCCACCCGGCGACAGTCCCCCCGCCGGGACCTTCCTGTTGCGTTGCTGGGGGGTAGTCTGCGGGCCGCGAACCCTCCTGGCTTTCACCCAACCGAAAGTCTCTCTGATCCGGTGACATTTCAGAACTGAAAGACGTGAGTCAGACATGCAATATTTGGGGTAAAGTCTGACAGAGAGCGGGAAGATCTTGGTGGATTTAAGAAACAACAAGGCGGCCAGGGCAGCAGGGAGCAGTAAAGGAGATAACTGGCAGGAACGAGTGTGGAAGGCATTGACTGCGCAGGCGCACTGGCATCCGCTCCTGCACAGGGTGGGGTGTAGGCATGCAGGTGCGCTGGTACCTGCTCCTGCACAGGGCGGGGTGTCGGCAGGCAGGTGTGCCGGTACCCGCTCCTGCACAGCGGAGGTCCCGGCCCTCAGAAGCTGTGCCATGATGCATGTGTGCTGTTTTGAGCCTCTGCGTTTGGGAAAATTTGCCACCCAGGGGTAAATAGCGCAAACACTAAGAGTTATGCTCTCGGTCCTTCTCCCATCTCTAGGACTTGTCTCTTCAATAGTCCTAACACCTGAGGAACTCTCAGTCTAGTGGTTTCCAGTTTTAAAATGAATTTGAGAAAGTTCCAGAGGGCAGTGGGATTCCTGCACTGCTGAACGTGTCTGCTCTCGGCACATGCCTGGGAGTCAGACGTCTCCCAAACCTACGTGATTGCCATTTGTCGATCTAGAAAAATAAAGCTGGATGTTTCCGCGCAGGATGAGCCTGTGGCTTTTGGTAAGGTGCTCACTCCTGGGAGATTCCTGGCAAATGATGTTTTCCCGGCTGCGGCACAAGGGCAGTTGCCGCCCAGCCAGGGTCACTCGCCCTCCGCCCGGGAGGAAGCCAGTGCACGGGGACAGCAGGGTCTGCCGCAGGGGAAGAGTTTAATCCACGGAGCACTAAGAGGGGGGACAGGAGAAATTTCTCAGTCCGCCTACCTGAGAATTTTGGGGACAGGGTTTTTAAGACAGTTTGGCGTAAGCAATCGAGTCTGCTAATTGGCTGGGTTCAGGGCCGACCCATAGGGCTGTAGAAATTGTGTCCTTTGCTAACCAGGTTCTTGGGTCGGGTCACAGGACCAGTTGGGTCTGTTCCTTGGTATGAGCCGCTGGTCTGGGTGGGTCAGCAGGAATTCAGGGCCTGGAAGATACTCAGAAACTACCCCTAGGTTTCAAAAAGGTGGTGTTATCTATGGAGGAAGCTAAGAATCCATGATCACCAGCTGTGTGGCTCCCGAGGGGCAATTATAGAGAAGCCAACAGGGGCACGGTGGCTAGTTATTATCATTATTTTTAGCTCGGCCCTTACACAGCTCTCACCTTGCACCCCTCCGTCCATTTGCAGAGGCGGCTTCAAACAGATCCTAGTGGCCAGAAGAGGCTCCGGGGCCATCACACCAACTTGAGTCCAGCCAAGGCAGCCTCCGCGTCCTTCCCGGCCTGTCCCAGGTGTGCCGGGAGTTGGGGGGAGGCCCAGGCCTGGCCCCTCTGCACTTGTCAGCCTTTGCAGGCTGAGGGGTGGTGACAATGGTCTGCAGAGCTCGGGCAGGGTCTTCCAGGCCTCAGAATCTACCGGACACCTGGCCAGGCTGTCCCTGAGCCTCGTGCATCTGCAGGGACTCTGTTGGTGCAGCAACGTCCCCTCTCCTGCTGGGGGCAGGTCAGGATGGGTTTCCTGGGGCCGTGATGAAGTAGGACAATCTTATCTTCCTGTCCCGCCGGCTGACTTCCCAGAGGAAACCCGACGAATGCCCACGACTCCCATGCCGGTGTTGCCTCGTGGTCACCCAGGGCTGTGTCACCTCGCACTGGGCCCTGCTTTCCCCACGTCCAGTGTCTCGGTGGTACGACAGCTGGACACCCATCACTCTAAATTGCTGTATCGCATTCGCTGGGCGTCCTTATCACCCCTTTGGGTTGAACCCGTGGGTTGTCTTCCCGTCCTCTGCTGAAATTGTCGGGAGGATAAAGTCGCCTTCGTGAGACGGTGGGATCAGCAAGAATGACTCCCGTCCGTGCTCCAGATGGGCTTGTTATTAGAAGCATTTAAATCTGACCACGACATCTACATAATACGTTAGTTTTAGTTTATATGTATGTAAAATATGCATTTTATGTACGTATGTAAAATACGTGTAATGGTGAGTGAACATGCCTGTAACTTTGTTCAGTGTGACGTGTTGGATCCCTGTTTGTCAGTTTTTAGCATCTGGACTCATTGCAGCTGTTGGATCAACCCACTCGGCTCTGAGGGGTGACCTCAGCCTGCGGAGGTCTGGGCGGGTGGGGACGGACGTGCTGCTGTCTCTGTGTAAACGAAGAGAAGTGGGTCCCAAGCAGGGCTGCTCACAGCGACCGGGGTGGGGTGTAGGACTTTAACACCGCAGGTCCCCCCCTAAGCCCCATGTGGCCTCTTGTGCATGTATGCATGTGTGCACGTGTGCATGTGGGTATGTGTGGGTATGTGTGAGTGTTCTTGTGTAAATGTGCACGTGTGTGCATGTGTGTGTATGTACGGGTGTGTGTTCTTGTGCACATGTGCACGTGTGTGCATGTGTGTGGGGCGTGTTCATGTGCACATGTGTGCATGTGTGTATGTATGGGCGTGTGTGTTCTTGTGCACGTGTGTGTGTGCATGTGTGGCGCGTGTGTTCATGTGCACATGTGCATGTGTGTGTGGATATGTATGGGTGTGTGTATGTTCATGTGCACATGTATGCATTGCGTGTGGATATGTATGGGTGTGTGTGCATGTTCTTGTGCACATGTGCATGTGTGTGGGGGCATGTGTGTGTTCATGTGTGCGTGTGTGTGTGCATGTGCGTATGCTCCCGCAGTGCTGCTAGGGAGCTCTTGCCCATGGTCTAAGTGCCCCCCAGGTCCCCTCCTCTCACCTCCTACTTCCTCTTCCAGCAAATCCTGTCAACTCCATCTTTGAAATTTCCAGAACCTGACCAGTTCTCACCGTGGTCCGTGCCGCCATCAGCCCTGGCCTGAGTTACGGCTGGGCCCTCCGACTCTGCTCCGCACAGGCCCCAGGTGAGCCTGACAAAATGCGGGGGGCCACATCACGGCTCCAACAGCCGCTGGGGTCTCCTCACTTCCCGCAGTGACAGCTGGGAGCCACCCGTGGCCGCCGAGCCCAGGCCCCTGCACCCCTCGCTCCGCGGCTGTGTCTCCCTCCGCTCTGCTCGGGCCACAGCAGCCTCCTTCCCTCCTCGACCTGCCAGCACGGCCCTGCCTCTGAGCCTCTGCCCCGCTGCTCCTCGACCTGCGATGCCCTTCCCCATCCGTCCTGCAGGTCTCCAGGCAGAGGGACCCTGCAGGTGCCCCAGTCACCCGAGGAGCATTTCATCCACCGCTCCACGCACGGACCACACAGCACGCACCACACAGCACGCCACGTGCACACACGCACTCACGATTTCTCTCCCCTCGCCTCGGTTCCTGTCCCTCCGGGCCCCCGTACCATACCCTCGCCTTGCAGGTGTTGGTCACCCCACAACCCCTGGAGCGTCAGCATCCTCAGGCAGAGTCTCCCCTGCCCGGCCTGGCGTGCAGCACGTGCTCAATGAGTTGCCACTGAATGAATGAATGAATGAATGCATGGTGGGAGTACTGTGTGGGGGCAGCAGGGGGATGGGGCAGGGAAGGCAGGCAGGGGGCATGCTCCCTCCAGGGTTCCTTCCTGAGGAAGCGACCCAGAGCTGAACCCAACCATATCCCACCCCGAGAAGTCACAGGGCTCCCCACCAGGACGGGGCCAGCTCTCCTGGCCACAGCCACTGCTTAGCCGCAGCCTCCCTGGGACCGAGAAATCAGAGGATCCCAGCTGTTCTACCTGGCCCAGCCGGGCAGCCTGGCTGAGAGGTGGGCATCTCCTCGCCCCATCTATTAAGTGTCTTGCCTGTGGTCCCAATGGAGGTGGCTGCTCGAGGCTGCTGGGACCAGCCTCAGCAGTCCGAGGCCACAGACCCTGTTGGACACAGAGGTTCCTTTGCCCCGCGCTTGGAGCCCAGAGCCCAGCTCTGCAGGAACGAGGGCCCTTGACAAAGCCCCCACCCCTGCCAGGCTAGTGCACACGCCCCCTCCCGCCTTCCCTCCTCTCAGCCATCCCGAGGACGCCCCCAGGACACGGGACAGCAGCACTGAGACCAAGGGATGAGGGACGTCTTTTCCAATAAGGGAGCTTGATTCATTCCAGCGCCAACGGTGAACAGTGGCCTGCTCTCTCTTGCGGGGACAGATGGCTTCCTCATCCAAGGACTGACTTGGCCCTCCAGGAAGGCCGAAAACAAAAGGGCATCTATCAGCCACGGCTGTTGGGGTCCACACAGCGTCCCCTCCTGGGCCCTGGCACGGTCATTTCCGGGGGCAGGGGGAGGCGCCGTCCTGTCTCTTCGCAGGTTGAGGACCCCGTGTCCCACCTCCAGAACGCCCAGCCTGGTGCAGACGCGCTCGGGTGCCTGTGTGCCCTTCCGATGCGTCGCTGAGGACCGGGCAGTGGGGCTCTGCTCACACTCCGAGGACACCCACGGGTGCACACACACCGGGCGCAGGCACAGTGCTGGGTCATGCAGCCCAGCCTGCGGGCAGCTGCTTTTCTCAGCCGGGTTTACGGATGCGGCAAGAGGCACAGAGACCTGGGGGCTCTGCAAGGCTCCCCAAGGGCCTCATCCCCGGGGGGTCTCACTCAGGAGCCTGTGGCCTCGGTCACTACCCTCCGCCTCTCCCCGTGGCCAGCCCGCTGGAGGTCGAATTCACAGTACTTTCCTCAGGCAGAGGTGGGGAGGTACATTATAACCCAGGGGATGAGAGTCACTTTGCCCCCAGGGTGCTCTAGCGGAAGGACCGGCCCTCCCCTTGCCCAGCCTCAGCCTGTCTTGGAGCATGGCCCAGGAAGAGGAGGCCTGTGGGTCGGAGGCCTCTACTTGGGTGGTGGCATTAAGTGTTAATCTGCGTGTGGGGGGTGCTGCTCCCTGTCCCGTGGGCCCTCATCCCTCCACTCCCTGGTGGGGGACTCCCGAGGGACACTCCGTGGAGGGTGTAGTCAGTTTTCTGGCCACGTGCTGCTCCTGAGGGTTTGAGGGTCACTGTAGGTCTCAGTCACCGACTCCCCGAGGCCCAGCTGGAGGCTCTCTCTGCAGGACACCGCTCATGAATGCCACCAGCTCCCGGCTGTGCGATTCCAGGTGCTCCACACGCGGGCACCGGTGCCACGGCGCCGCCGGACTCTGCTGCAGGGACCTCGGGCCCCTCAGGCTTTGACGACGGTCAGTGTCCGTCTCCTGAGACGCTCCCTCCAGCTCAGACAGGTCTGTCGGCTGCCACCTTCATCCAGCCCGAGGCTTTAAGACACGAACGTGCTGCTCAGACTCACCACGAGTTGTAACCAGCATTTGCTCCTCAAAGCATTTCTCAGTTTGGTCTTCAAAATGCTGATGTTGAGAAACAGTTGCTTCCTCCAGCCCTGCCAATGGTTGACGCATGGACTGTTTCCTGTGGTTTTGTCCAGAGCTTGTCTCTGCCACTAAGGCCCTTGCCAAGTGCAGTCAAGAGCCACCCCCAGTCACCGACTTACCGTCACTGTATTTCCCAGCCTCTTGCCCTAAGGCAACAAGTGATTAGTTCGTAATCTGCCTGCACGCTACCACGTCACCAAACAGCAGTTTCAGGGGGTGTTCTGCCCCCGCGGCAGGGCTCAGCAGTCCTCTGTCCACCTGCGCTCCGTCCTCAGATGGCAGGCCCCACGTCCACCCTGACCTAGGCAAGGCGGCAGGTTTCCCTCCTGCTGTGGCTGCAAATGCAGCCCCCGCCCAGTGGCAATTCCTGCACGATTCAGGACCCCCTCGGTCGGTGGCTCATAAGCTTGAACATGCATCGGTCACCCGGAGGCCGTGTTGAAATGCAGCGTACCAGGCCGCTCCCAAAGCATCTGACCCAGCGAGTCTGGGGTGGAGCCCAGGAACCAGCACGTCTAACAAGGCGATGCCCCCGCTCCCCGCCCGTGGAGCCCGGTCTAGGTGAGGCTGCAGAAATAAACAGACCCCGACTGCAGGGGCTTAAGACAACGGTGTCTGTCCTGGTCACGCTACAAGTCCAGGCCACCCGGCCCGCGGCTCACTCTGGGAACCCGCTAGTGGTGCAGCCGCTCCGTGCGTGGAACGTGGCAGGTGACACGCAGGAGTGGACTGCTCCTCCAGGTTGGAAGTCACATGTGTGTGTGCCAAAGTCATTGACTGAGACGAGCCCCCTGCACCCTGTCCCCAGCCGCAGGGGCCAGGGCATCCACCCCTGCGTACGGGCTGTGCAGGACGGAGACCCAGGCGCACACTGCGGCTTGGACGCCCACGCCCCCAGCAGGCCTCTTGGTTGGCGCCCCAGGGAAGACAGCTGTCCATGGCCAGCCTGTGCCATTCCTGAGCAAAGAGCTTCCCCCGAGGGTGGCCGGAGCAGCCCCTTCCTCCCTCTTTCTGTGCCCACCGCCATTATTTTGAGGGCTCCTGACGTCCTGGGACCGTGTGCGGTCAACATGGGTTTAATGCAAGGGAAGGGCCTTGTCACACTTAAGAAGACAGCCAATCACATTTGTTCACGGTGGAAACAGGAAACTCGATTTATTGAAAAAAACTATTACAATTATTCCTTTGTTACACAGGTTTAAAATATTTTGAAGCACCCTTTCCTGGGCATTACAGTTAAAATTTATGACACGTCTCTTGGATTTTTAGGAGATGTACAATGTGTCATTGGACATTATATTTTAAAGGGCCTGATGTCCTGGAATCTTCACAGTAAGTTTTCTGCTTACCGTTTTTTTTTTTCTTCTCACCAACATTTGTCCAATTATATTTATTGGGAGGAAAAAATAAAATTACGCCAAAAGAATTTCTGCAAATATAAGAAGTAACTTTATTGCAATATACCGTAGCTAAAGTGGTCTGGGGAGAACGGGACACATTTTGAACTTGCATACGAATTACAAAGACCATGAAGGGACCGACAGAGGAGGAAAATGACAAAGTAAAAGAACAAATCCGGTGGGGTGAGAAATCAAAACAGAATCACATGACCTAGACAGAATCCACAGGGCATCACATGACAATCCTCGGCTATGGCTTTTCTTTTGAAGAGAGGAAGGTGACAGTCACTACAGACGCTGGCATCCTGGGCTCCAGAGACTCTCCAAGCCAGACTTTTCTTTGGCAAGAGCAAGGCTTGTTTTTCCAGGGAAATTCGGCAAATCTGTGTTGGTGACGTTTCGTTAGTCCTGGGTCGCTTTGCTGCAGTTTCCTAAGCGGGAGCCACGTTCCGAGGAGGCGGGGGATGGACAGCACCAGAGCTGTGGCAGCTCCGGGGGGGCCCCGGGCTACTCTTCCCACGGTGGAAGGAAAGGGCGTGGCATGAGGGCCACTTTTCACAGTAAAGGGCTCACCTTTCCCGGCTGCCCCCGCGGGTCCTCCCGCCCTCGGCAGGCGGCCCCCTGGCCTCGACGGACGGCCAAGAGAGGGTTCCCAGAGGGCACCTTCCCAGCCCGGGCTCCAGCGCAGCGGGAACCCGCATCCAGGACGTTTGCAGATGGAAATCGAATTGCTTACGTGGGAAAAGAAGAGCTGCTGGCAGCCCTGGAGAGACTCACAGAGTTAATTGCACATTTCTCTGCCTGCCAAGGCCGTGCCGCAGGCGGCCCAGCGGAGACAGCGCGGGGGCAACCGAATGGCTTCCATTCAGTTCTTGGAACAGACACAGAGATTAGCACCACAAACATCCGGCAGCCGAACACAGTCTGCTATGGTCACACCAGGCACAATGCAGGAAGAGTCTTTTTACTGTGTGTGTGTGTTTACAGATCAAGTAGGCACAAGCCAGTACTCGTGACCGGCCTCGGCGGGGACTCGCCGCCATCGCGGCGCGCCCGTGCCCAGTGGGAAGGAGGGTGGCCTGCGTTTACCGCAGAGTCCTCGGCAAGAACTCGGACGGCGGAGGCAGAACCAGGGTGCAGGAAGCAGGGAGAATGAGGCCCGGCCAGGTGCCCCAGCGCTGCCTTCAAGGAGATCTTAAACAGATAGCACCACAAGAGAGAAGTGTAAAAATCAGCACCAGTTTCGTTGAATTATCATCTACAGAAAATGTGGTTTCCCTGCCCTGGACTCTCTCCCGTCAGGCTGTGTGGGCAGGAAAATGGGAGGAGGAAGCAGTTACGATTAACCGAAGCCTGGGTTTTCGTCTAAGTGCGTGAAGAAAAGGCAAACGTATCAAATTCTTTTTTTCCTCCCCATAAAAAAAAAAAAACTCTAGAGCTAATGGAACCACGGTCCAAAAGGGGCGCTGGTACCTGCTCCTCCACCGCGCGCGGGGCCTGGCTGCCGGCACCTTCCGAGCCCCTGCACGCTCCCAACGGGGTGGGCCGGGGCCCTCCCACTTCTGACCGGAACCGGGCTGCACCCCAATCCTCCCTCCCACCACGTTCTTTCCTGGGGCA
This sequence comes from Lepilemur ruficaudatus, assembly GCA_963574885.1. Taxonomy (NCBI): domain Eukaryota; kingdom Metazoa; phylum Chordata; class Mammalia; order Primates; family Lepilemuridae; genus Lepilemur; species Lepilemur ruficaudatus. Next base: position 13,322 of record CAUYRT010107635.1, read on the forward strand.
CTGAGGCTGGGTCCCGTGTGTGATTGAAAGCCAGGCACACTTAACATTTATAACAATACAATACAAATATTTACTTAAAACTCACAAAAACATAAGCACCTTTAATCCATCGGAAAGGCACGTGCAGAATGACATTTGGCCTCGGAATGGATCGTGTTGAGGGTTGTTAGAAACAGAGGCTTTGGTGACGCTGGGTGACCTTTACGAGGCTCGCCTCAGAACACTGTTGAAGGTCAGGGGAGACACGCATCTTCAAGTTGAATTTAAAAACAAAAAAAAGTGACATCCAAGCGCTGCAGCCCCACCCCCACCCCTGCAAATTATTCGTCCGGGCGACTGGGGGGCAGGAGGCGTGGCCCCCGCCCCTCCCTGTGGCATGTGGCGGGGACCGGCGTGGGCACGGCCCCGGGCTGTGGTGCAGCTAGGTCATGTGATTCGGCTCCGGGTGGGGACGCGGCTCTTCCCTCTGTTCTCCTGCTGGGGGTGGGGTCCGGCGCCTCGGGGTGGGGGCCGAGGCACGGATGAAGTCGGGTGGGAGGGGAGCGAGACACCTTCACTGTCCAGGGTCGGAGTGTGCACGGGACACTCACGAACGACGTGCTGAGGTCACGAGGTTGCGCTGGGGAGACCCGGGCTCGGCGGCTCCTAGCCCATGAAGCAAGCCGGCCCCACCTCAAATCCAAATTTCTGAGACGCTTCACCGAAGTCATTGAACATGATGTCCACGATGGGCACTTGCTCCACCTTGGGGGTGTCGATCTCCAGAACCGTCTTCTGGTAGCCTTTCTTGGTCTAGGGGAGGGGACACAGGCAGGCGGAGGGTAAGCACAGGGGCGCCCCGGGGTTTGCCCATCACCCACCACCCCCGCCTGGCCCCGAAACCCAGGCGGGTGCCCCGACCCCCACACAGGCACCCTGTTCCTTTGGGTAAGTGCTGGAGGGAACAAGCTGCCCGGGGCGTGCGCTAACCCCACAACCACCCCACGAGTCCCCCGTGGGCGTCGGGGAGGTGATGGGACTCCCCTGAGACTTCCTGCACAGCCGAGAGGCATCAGGCAGGCCCAGGCCCACCAACCCCCACGCCCCGGCCCACTGTGGCAGGTTCTGCTTCAACACAGCACCCCCAGGACCCAGGACGGGCTACGGACAGGCGGGGCCCCCGCATAATCAAAATCGGGGCTCGTGCTCAGAAGTGCAGGATTCCCAGATGGCACCAGCAGAGCGCTGGGCCAAGTGACAGCCCTTGTCACACCCAATGAGGCTGGCCCTGCCCTAGGCACTCAGCAGACTGGGTCACTCAGAAGTGAGAAGATTCTTCATGTTCACAAGCACAGGAAGGGGAGGGGACCTCACACACCATCTGGTCCAGAGGAGCACTGGGTAAACTGAGGCACAGAGTGACAGGGACAGCTCCCCGAATGTGAGGCCTGTGGGACGACTCAGCTCCCTGCCTTTCTCAGACCGGTACCACCCTGTTGCGCAGGATGTGACCCCAAGAGAGGACTCCGCCCTCTCAGGCCATGTCTCCCAGAACACAGGGAGTGAAGACTCAGGAGTATCCGATCCCAAAAGCCACCCAAACTCAACCGAGCCTTCGGGACACTTACGAACGAGACCGAACTGGCCCTGTCACCCCGCAAATTCCCCTTATGTCTGGGTCTTTCCCGTGAACCACAAAGGATTCCGCCTGCCGACCTGTCTTGGACAAGTGGCTTTCGCTACCTCCGACCGAGGCGAGACTGACAATCTCAGCTGGATCTGGGCCCAGGAAGACTCTCCTGCCACTGCCCAATCCCCAGAAAAAGCCACTCGAGGGCAGAGCAAGCCGGAGCCAGCGAGGACTTCGTCCCGGGGCAGCGTCTCCAGGATGCACCCAGCAGAGGGTCCTGGCACGGACCCCGAGCCCAGAGACCCCAACCATCAGTCCTGCCTCTGCGGCTGTTCACCTTCCTGACCCAGGAGGAAGGCAGGGCCCGGCAGGGCCGCATTCCCCACTGCCACGGTCTCGTGTTTGCACCCCCAGGTGACGGTGTTAGCGGGTGGGGCGTCTGGGAGGCGCTTAGGTTGAGGCTGGAGCCCTGGCACCTTGTACAAGAGGCCCGCGCTCTGCCTCTGCAGCCTGGGGGGGCCCTCACCAGAACCTCACCCTGCTGGCACCCGACCGCAGACTTCAGCCTCCAGAACTGTCAGAAATAAACGCCTGCTGTTTACAAGCCACCAGGTCCATGGCGATTTGTTAGGCAGCCCAAACGCACCAGACCCTGAGCAAGACACTCCCGAGTTTCTGACTCTCGGGACTGAGCAGGATAACAAGTGTCTGTTGTTTTAAGCTGATAAACGTCGAGGGCTGATGTGTTACGAGCAACAGACGATCAGTGCACGCTCCGTGACTCAGTTTCCTCAGCGTGCGCAGGGGGACGCCACCTTCACAGGTGGGAGAATGACATGCAGCTTGTCTGTGCTGCCTGCGAGCCTGGCACCAGCTCTCTGAGTGTCTCTGTCACCTTCACATGCCACTCCCCACCCAGGACCTTGTCCTCCCCTCACCCCTGCCTTGGCGAGAGTCTCTCTCCTCCCCGCGGTGGGCTCAGGCTGGAATCGTCTCAAAGCCGGGATTAGAACGGCAGCAAGAACACGGGCTCTCCGGGGAGCCTGTCAGCCCTGTGCAGCGCCGCCCCCACACCAGCGCCGTGGAGTCCGTGGGTGGGGTCCAGAACCTGTGTTCCGTTCAACAGGCGTCTCAGACAATTCTGACGCACGTGGTGCCCAGCCAGCCTTTGGGAGACACTGTCCTGAAGGATGTCACCACAGGGCGGCTCCAGAACGCGAGACAGCGCAAACGCTGATGGATCCAAACCACTCGGGTTCAGGGCAGCCCGGCCCCGTGGCCTTGAGCCTGCCTGGAGGCCGTGGGAGGAGGGCAGGGGCCATGCGCAGCTGCAGCTGCTGGGAAGGAGAGGCAGGCAGCAGGGGCTGGACACATCGTCCAAGACACGCGGCCACCACGTCCTCCAGGTAGGTGTGAAGCCTGGGGAGGCCGCTGACCTCCTCGCCCTGCCTCCAGCCCACAAGGAGGTGCCAGGGACCACCCCCGCCTGTCCTCTGGAGTCCCACGTCCTCCGGCCTCTGCTCCCTGGCCCAGTCCAGCCCAGGAAACCAAATGAGATGGCCAGGCCTGGCCTTCTGGACCGGTGCTGTGACAGGGAGCTGTGCGACCTCAGTGACCGGGCAGGGAGCCAGCCCACACCGACCCCTGCCCCGGGAAGGCAAGCAAACGGGCCTCCGCAGGGACAGCATCGGCCTCTCCCACCGGGGACAGCTGCGTTTGCCGAGCTGGCGGGTGATTTCACCTGGATTTACGGGGCCCCTGCTCCAATTGCCAGAGCGCTTAGACGGGGCGCATTTAGAGCAGGCCGGCGAGTGCGCTGTTACCCCGCTATTCCAGAGGCATAAATAACCATTACGGGTGGCCATGGCCCCCGAGGGCACACAGAGCCGCGCAAACAACAGGATTTATGTGGCGCGGCTCCTTGGCCCTCTTGCCGGGTGATTTGTGCCTCTCCGCGGGGCCCGCGCAGCAACCCCGTCCATCAGGCTCCCGGCCCAATGGCGCCCGCGGCGCAATTCCAATTTCTCGGCCGTTATTAAAATATGAATCAAGCAGGCCTCGGGGGCTGAGGCAGGCCTTTCTGCACCGGCCCAAGTTCGGGGTGTCAGGGCCTCCTGCAGAAGCCCTGTAACTAAGTGGGAGGGCTGTGACCTTTCACTGTGGCTGAACCTTTCAGGGGTCTGGGGTGGGCAGAGCACCCGGGGATCCAGCCGGCTTCCCCGCATGCCGATCCCCACGGATGCCCTGCACCCAGCCCAACACCCTTCCCTCCACCGCATCTCCCTCCGGCCGCTGCAGGGCCAGCACCCCCGCCTGCTGCTTTGGGGCCCATGGGGGACAGGCAGGAGCCAGGTCCTCCAGGCCCCGCGGCAGGTGAAGCCATTTGAGATCCCTTCAGATCTTGACTGTTCTTCGTACAGAACTACGGTTCTCCAGAGGGGCAGATTTTGACCCCAAGGGATGTGACGCAATGTCTGGAGACGTTTTTGGTTGTCATAATTGGGTAGGGGGCTGCTACTGGCATCCAGTGGGTAGAGGCCAGGGCTGCTGCTAAACATGCTCCAACGCCCAGGACAGCCCCCACATGGAAGAGTCATCCGGCCTTCAGTGTCAGCACTGCCGAGGCTGGGAAACTGCTCTAGAACCAGGTTCCTCGGCATGACTTAAGGGACTGGAACTAGGAAATGACGGGTGGGTGTGGAGGACAAGCCAACTTTATCTCAATTCTCAGAAGAACTTGCTAATACTGAGACTTTGCAACCAAGGCCTGGGCTGTCTCAGGAGGTGGTGAGATCCCTGTCAATCGAGGCATTCAAGGGGCAGCTATGCCAGGAAGGGGCTATGGTGGGAAGAATGCTAAAGTGGGAATTGGGAGACTCAGCTCGCCACACCTGAGGGACCTGGGGCAAGTCACTGCCCCTCTCTGGGGCTCAGGTTTTGCACCTGTAAACCGCAGTGAAGATGCGGATAGGTGGTTCTCACTCAGAGGGGGGAGGAGTTTCCAAGCGCATTTAGCACATGGAGGCTGGCGATGCTGAGTGCCCTATAAACGGGTGGCCACGCCAGATGCTGACAGCACCCCCACAGCACCAGCAGCTGCCGGGCCAGAGAAGGGGGCTTTGGCTCATGAAGCCAGAAAGACATGAGTCTGGCCCAGGCCCAGGAGGCAGGCAGGGCCAAGAGGTCGGGTTCTGGGCCCAACAGCATTGCTAGAAACTTCTAAGGCCTCACAGTTTTGCAGCTGGAATGTGTAGGGGTGGGAGCTTCCAGACAAACTGGGATGGAAGAAGTTGGATCTTCCAGGAAGCTCTTAAGAGCAGCAGGAGCCCGTCCGAGCCAGGCTAGGGAGCCAGGGGCCAGCTTGCCTTCCAACTTCGAGGTTCTTAAAGGATGTGTCTTTCCACTGCCTTCCAGGGAATGTTCTCCTTTCCTGGAAATCTCTTCTGTTCCTTTCATCAGATGACACACACTGTGCCAACCAGGGTGTTTCCCTTTTTGCCAAGGAAGCCAGGAAGCTCAAAGCCTAACGCGGGGCTCCTTCTGCTCAGGTCCTGTCTCTCTTCTATAGGTTCCTGATTCTCTTTACCTCCATGTTTACTGCCTTGCACTTGGGGGCCCATGTTGTCAAACATAGTCACAAGAACTGGGGGCACGTCTTGGGCGTGTGGTGGGTTGGACACAATTCTGAGCCCTTATTGGGCAGGATTTGATGTGCCCCCCGGAAAGCTCTGTGAGGCAGGTGCTGTGCTGTCCTCGTTTGGGGAAGGCAGAGGCAGACTCAGGAAGCAGCCTGGGGCACGTGTCAGAACAGGAGCACGTGCTAAGAGTGAGGTGCCCTGGTGTTCTGGGACTCGCTTTCCCCAGCAACGGGATCCCTGACCTTACACGGAGAAGACTTCTGCACACTCCACGGTCAGCCCCAGAGCACCCGCTCAGACGAGTCCCAGAGTGGCGCATTCTTGCGAGCAAGCCCAGAGGTAGTCCCGGCCCCTCGCAGAAAAGATCTGCCAAGGAGAGGGAGGCCCCAAGTTCTGAGTTGGAACCGACAATGGGTCTTCGACTCTTTGCCCCGGTAAGGAATCCAGGCCCCTGGCTTTTCCTGCCAGGCCTCAGAGTTCCTTCCTGACCCACAGCACTATGGAAGTTTCCAGAAGCTATGACTACATTTGCTCGGGATTCCAAGCCTTCTGGCAACTGCAGGGCTGCCTGGGGCCCGGCACACAGCAGGCTCCCATGGCGGAGTGCTGAGCGGGGAGCGAGCCCCACGGAGGCACAGGCACACGCTGTCACCGGGGTGGGGGCGCGGGACACTCACAGCGCAACCGTCCACCAGGGCGCGGATGTAGGGGCTATTGTCGTAGGACATCTCCTCGTCATTGGAGCCCAGGAAGCGGATGGCCTTGTCGTAGCTGCCCGTGGCTGCGTCCTGCCATGCCACCGACTGGTAGCAGTTGTAGGTGACGTTCTGGTGGGCGGAGGCGCTCAGCAGCCGCAGGAAGGTCATCTGCACCACGCCCACGGGGTTGCCCTCGGCGTCCACATAGGAGAGCTGGGGGAGGGGCAGAGGAAGGGTCGGGGGTCAGCGGGGCAGGGACATACATGGCAGCAAAGCCCAGTATGCACCATGCAGGTGTCGCCTGTGCCCTGTGTCCTGGAGGGCACTGTCTGGAAACACGCTGCACCCACAGACCCCCGAGGCCAGCGCCCTCCGGCTCTCTGGGGGCTCCCAGGAGCAAAGTGAACCAGGCCTCATTCCTTCAGGGACTTAAATGACCCACCCACTCTTCTTGGCCACTTCTCCCCTTAAGGGACAGCCTCTCAGAGCAGTGAGCGGGCCTTCCTGCGGCCGGGGCTCCCGCAGCTGCCTCGCTGTGCCGAATGGGCAGCCCAGGACTCTGGTGATGTGACTGCCACTGACAGCCCCCGCCCTACGGCAAGTCCAGGGGAGGCACCAGGGGAAGACAACGTGCTATGTCTTAAGTGACTTCTCGGGCATCACCAGCTGGGTACCCAAAGCTGGGCTGTCAGCTCAGCCAGCCCAGGGTCTGGTGCAGCGAGGCCCGAGATGTGTCTTAATTTTGGCAACTCTTTTGCAAACTCAAGCTTCCCGAAACACTCCACGGTGCCGGGGACAAGGATGCTTCCCAGCTCCCAAAACAGGGCGTGTGCCTCTCTCCCCACCTCGGCGGGCCCCTGAAGGCCCCTCGCAGGGAAGGCCTGGCTGAGCAAGGCTGGGGCCGTCCTGTCTGCAGCATCTGAGACCTGCTGTCCCCACCCCCGGGCAGCTGCCACCTCGGCACCATTCTGCTTCAGACGCTGGCCCCAGCCCACCTCAAGAGACCCATGTGGAACACGTGAGGAATTTAAGTCAATATTGTGAGGAGTGTGGGAGCCAGGGGTGTGGGGGGAAGGAGGGGTACACTTCATAACCCGCTTTTTGAGTAGATCCAGCCAGAGAGAACCGAAGTAAAGAGGGAGGCCACCCCTTCCCGCCAGGGCTGCGGGACACACCGGGTCCCCAAGCCATCGGCAAACTCCACACGCGTGGCTGGGGCAACGGCAGCCTCGGGTGGCCCTTGAGGAGGAAAGTGAGATACCAACCGCAGTCTGCGCATCCGGAGCTCGTCTGGGCAGAAAGTGACTGACTCGAGAGAGGAGGCATGCACAGGGGAGGCCGTGGCAGCGCCGCCAGGAAGGACCTGAAGCCCCCAAGCCCACCCGGCCTGCGTGGACCCCAGACCCCCGGGGCCAGACGCTGGCCTCCTGCGGGACGGGGTCACCACAGCGTGGTCTCAGCGTGGCACGGGTTGGGCAGCCCCCGCAGGGAGAGCCCTACCTGTCTCCTGTCCACTTAGGAAGCTCCCAGAGCGAGACACGAGGGCGTGGGAAGCGCCCAGAGGTAGGCGGGGGTCTCCCCTGCACGGGCCCTGCACGCCCCGCCCTTGTCCACGTCTGACACAGGCCGCAGTCGGAGGAGGCCACGTGGGTTGGCAGCCACAGTGGCTATTTTATGAGTGTTTCCTCTGAGTCAGGAAAGTGGACACTTTGCATTTTTCACACTTTGGAGGGTGGAGTGAGCACCGTCACGGGAGGGGGCGGCAGGCGGTAACCAGCAGGACCGCGGGACGGCCCCAGGCAGCTTCGCCCCCCACAGCCCCTTCCCTGCCTACTCCCTTACGCCATGTCCCCACCCTCTGTCCACCCAGGCCGAGTGGCCCTGGCCACCGGCCTCCTCCGAGTGCTGTCCATTCAGGTCCTTCCCTGGGCCGGCAGCTTGTTGGGCGGATGCGTGAGGGGGAAGAGGCAGCGTGGGGAGGAAGGGAGGACAGGGCACGGGGCCACAGCACACACGCGGGAAGCCCCGCATACGCGGGCCAGTGCGCAAACCGCAGCGTCGGGCGGCAGCTGGAATGGCTCGGACGTCAACGGGTCACGAGATATTGACAACTATAGCCACAAAGCATCCAGGCTAAGGGACGATGGGCTTCAGAGGCGTGGACAGAGCAAAAGTGGCCGCAAGCCACCGCTCTCTGAATCCCTGGGTGGGGACGTGGCCTCTGCACCCTCCCAGAGAGCCTGGGGTAGGTGCAGTCACGGCGCCACGACATGGGCTGACGGTCAGGCCTGAAGCCACATAACCCAGGCTGGCTCCTGGGTGACAAAGGACGTCCTTCCAGGGCCCCCTGGGCGTGGGGCCGCCAGATCCCAGGAAGAGAGTCAAGGGAAATCTGGGCTCTGATGGCACCGGGAGCCCGTCTGCATTCTGAAGCTTGATCCCCTAACTTGCTGGAGACCAGCGCAGAACTTGGCTCTGTATTCCAGAAAAGGGCGCAATCAAACCCGCGACGTGCAGGGAAAATGCTCCCTGGTGCAGGGGCAGCGCTGGGCCACACGTTAGTCCAAAACTGGCTTTCAGTGTCTGTGCTGGCCACAAAAGCACCCGGCGCGGGTCTTTCAAGGAAGCCAGCTGTCGTCCTTTCGGGGCGAGTTACGTAAGCGAGGCCCCGCGGGAGGTAGAACATGAGCAACACAGTCGTGTAGGCTGCAGCTGAGAACCGCACGGCAGGGTGGGCCGTCGGGGGTCCCTGGGCTGCAGGAAGAGGGTACGGACGGCGTGGGTCCCGGCAAGAACTCGGAATAGTCAGGAGGTCCGGGATCCGTCTCCTCTGACCCGCGGTTGGACTAAGCGGGAGCACCCGCGCCCCTGGAGTCTCTGACCTCGGTTCCCAGGCAGCGGGGGCCGTGCCGTCGTAGGCGGTGGCCCGACCTGGCGCGGGGCTCACCCCCAGCTCTGGGCGCCCTAAGTCTAAACCGAAAACCAGCCGCCTACTCCAGGCTGCGATGAAGGCTCCTCGGGATGGGGAGGGCGGGAGGAGGGGACTCCACACCCAGCCGAATCTTGCGGTCATGTGACGCGGGGCGGTTTGGACAAAGGGCAAGAGCAGGCGTGGCGCCCGGTGGCCGTTAGTCCATGCAGAGCCGTGAGCCAGCCCGAGCCGCCGTGAGCCAGGCGTGTGGCAAGCCCGCAGCGCCAGGCGGCCGGGCCGGGTGGCCACTTACCAGGGAGCCGCGCTTGTACTGACTATACCAGGTGGAAGGCTGCTCTTTGGGCCAGCGGGCCATTTTACTCTGCAAGATACGAGACGGGCGGGTTTGAAGCGACACCCGTGCGGGAGCGAGAGGCGCCTTACCAGTTTCCCGCGCTTGAATTCACTGAACCAGGAACCTGGGTTCTCTTTGGGCCAAGAAGTGATTCTGGCCTAAACATCCGGCAGGGGAGGCAAAGAGGGAGAGAAACAGAAAAGGAAAGGGTTACTCTTCCCGCCTCGAGAGGAGCCCCCGCTGCCCCGGCCCGCGCCCGCCGTCACAGGGCGCCCGGCAGCACTCGCGAAGGGGCCGGCTCGCCCGGGAGCCCTGGGAGCTGGGGCCCTCGGGGACGGACTGGGACGATGAAGATGAGGATGATGACAGCCCAGGGTGATCACGGGGGCGGGCCTCGTACGTCTGGCCTCTGGCACTGTGCTCGGCGCTCAGAAACTGCTGGAAATGCTTGCTGAGTGAGTGAGTGAATGAATGAACGATGGATCCTTAGACGGAGCTGAAGGTAACAAAAGCCAAGATTTCCTGATGGGCGAGGGCTGTGTGGGTATCCTCCCCTACCTGCACGGCCTGGGGGCCGCGCTGACTGTGCGTGCGTGGCGTGCGTATGTGTGTGTATGTGGTATGTGCACCTGTATTGTGTTTGTGTGAGCGTGGTGTGGTGTGTGCATGCGTGTGATGTATGTGTGGTGTGGTTTGTGGCGTGGTATGTGCATGTGTGTGATGTGTGTGGCGTGGTTTGTGGCGTGTGCATGCATGTGATATGTGTGTGGTGTGGTTTGTGGCATGGCATGTGCATGCATGTGATATGTGTGTGGTGCGGTGTGTGGTTTGGTGTGTGGATGCTTGTGATGTGTGTGTGGTGTGGTTTGTGGTGTGGTGCGTGCGTGCATGTGATATGTGTGGTGTGGTCTGTGGGTGGTGTGTGCATGTATGTGATGTGTGTGGTGTGGTCCGTGGCGTGGTGTGTGCATGCATGTGCTGTGTGTGGTGTGGTCTGTGGCGTGGTGTGTGCATGCGTGTGATGTGTGTGGTGTGGTCTGTGGAATGGTGTGTGCATGCGTGTGATGTGTGTGGTGTGGTCTGTGGAGTGGTGTGTGCATGCATGTGATGTGTGTGGTGTGGTCTGTGGTGTGGCGTGTGTATGCGTGTGATGTGTGTGGTGTGGTTTATGGCATGGCGTGTGCAAGCGTGTGACATGTGTGTGGCGGGGGTCTCCTCCAGGACGGGGGACTGTGGGTCCTCCTGCAAGTCCCCGGCTGCTCTCCTGTTGACAAGAGACAAGGCCCGCTCCCCCAGTGCCTTGCTGGAACTGTAGCACAAGCCGACAGGCTTCATCACAAGGGACAGCCCCGCCCCTCCCGGGAGGGCCCCAAGTGGGGCTTGCTGAGCCTGCAGACACATGGGACAGGCCAGCCACGCAGGCCGTGGCAACACTGTGGGAGGGACGTATGGACGACTGAGCCCTTCCTCTGGGAGGGAGACCTGCTTCCTGTACAAGCAGGAACAAGGGGACCACAGCTACCTGGGGATTGACTTGTTGCAGGTGTGGAGAGGAGGAGCCCATGGGGCGGCCTGTCCCCAGCCTGGGGGAGGGGCGCAGGTCCCACAGGGCCCCAGGCCCCAGTCACTCGTAGTGAGGGAACAAAGTCCGATTCCTTATTGACTACCTGGCTTTTTCCTCCGAGGGGGCCTTGTGCCAGGAGAGCCAGAAAAGGGGACCCCCTGGAGAAAAAGTGGTGTCCAACCTGCCTCTTGCCTGACCCAGAACTCTCCCACCCTCTCTCGTGTTTCCAAGTCTGCTGCTGTCAATGCCAAGCTCGGTGACATGAGGGTAACTTCCCCCCGGGACAGTCCAGAGATGGGGCAAGCGTGAGCTTCACCCTGGCCTTGTGCTGTGAACCTGCAGTTCCAAGGAGGCCTGCGGCCCAGGGCCACCCGGGGAGGGTCTCTGTTTGCTCTTGGCTGAGCGGCCATGGCCCAGCCCGCGGATATCTGGCGGGAAGAGCAAGGAGCTGTGGGGTCACCCCGAGGCCCCACGCTGCTGTGAACACCAGCCGAGGCTGCCCAGGAAGCCTCTGCGCGTCAGGGAGTCTGTCCCGAGTTCTCCAGCAGCGAGGCCATTTGCAGAGGACAGCCCGAGAAAGAGGGATAAGAAGCAGCACATTTCTAACTGAACTCCATCCTGGGCCTCTGGCCAGACGGAAGGAAACAAGAACTGAGACGGAAGGTCCTGATGCTTGAATCCTCTATCTGCAGCGCAGGTTGGCTGCTCGGAAAGCAGGTTCTGGAAGATTTACAACATTAAGGTGGGGGAGGGGACACATGTCCCGAGAGCCCCACAAATCTCCCAGCCAGCGTACCGTGTGCCACCAGCAGGCTCCGACCCAAGGGGGTGCTGGAGCTTACCGTGTTTAGGTGTGATTTAGGGAGTGACGGGGTGGTGGACCCCAGGGAGAACTTAGCTGCTCTCCCTCCAGCAGGAACTGCTCCTGCGGGGCCCTGAGGCCATTAGGAAGCTGCAGCTGTGGAGCGCGGCACACGTATGTGCTGGACCCATGTGGCAAACAAGCCGTGGCCTCCGGAAGACAGCTGCCTCCATTTGGGGTCACGTGACAAGAGTGAGCCTCCAAGGGGCACCTTAAGGAGGAACTGTCTGTTCAGGCTCATGCCGGCTTGCAGGCCGGAGTGCTAGTCATCTTCCCAGTTAGAGAGGGGACCTTGTCCTCCTCCCTGTCCTGGGCCAACGTGGTCCCTGCCTCAGGTGAAGGCTTGAGGCTCATGCACACGCATGCATGTCTCTCCCACAATTCCGTGTGCGCACACGCCCATCCACACAAACTCCTACCGCAGAGCTGAGGCCCCTGGAAGGGCTCTTTAAGTGACATGCCACAAAATCTCCACGATTCAGAACTGAGCTACTCACCCCTAATTCCTCACTATTATAGACAGACTTTAAAATAAAGCACTTGGCAGGGACCGGAGCTAACCCCACGGAAATAAACTGGTACTGAGAATGTAGACAAGGAGTAGCTTCTAGAGGTCTGTGGGTCACTTTATTATACTTGTCCCCAGATTCCCTCACCGGGGTTTAGCTCGGTCTCACTGAGTCACCTGAGAGAGGCTTTGACACCCAGTGGTTGAAGTCCCCACACTGGGTGGCAGGTGGAAAACCCTCAGCCTTCCGGAACCCCAGGCTGCATAAACCCACTGTACTGATAAAACATTTCTTCCTAAAACAACTTCAGGCCTACTTCTAGAAGAATGCCCTCACCTACGAAACTGCTCGATTTCTGGTTCTGACTTCAAGCTGTGTACACGAGAGACATCTGGAGCCCCGAGCCTGCCTGTCACGGGACGAAGCCCCGCCGGGGCGAGCAGGGGCCACAGGGACTCACCCCCTCTGACTTCTTGTCCGGGAAGACGCACGTCGACCCTCCGGCCGTGAAGTTGCAGTAAACTTTGAAGGAGTCCCTGGAGCACCCTTGGTTGGGATCTACCCAGTATTCACCTGGATTTCAGAGACAGGGAGGGAGGCAGAGTCATGAGAACTTCTCCCCGGGTGGTTCAGGAAGCCGCTGGGACATTCCAGTCCCGTAGGTAAGATGCCGGCCAGCACCATGACGCCACTAACACGGGACCCTTCTGGGGCTTGTTTCACTGCTGGGCCCGTGGAGACACGTGGACACTCGTTCACTAAGAACACACTACGCACATGTCCTGGTGACTGAGCGGGGGGCGGCCCACTCTCCGGGTGGACAGAAATGCAGGGAATGTTCCGGAATGAACTCTGGCAGTTCATGCAGGTGGAGTCAGAGTCCACCGGAACTACAGACCCCCTCGAATCTTGCAGGAGAAGTGTTCGTGCTCCCCGGAGGGAAGGCAGCCAATGCGACTTTCCATAAACCGCGCAGGAGCGGGATGTACTGACAGCGAGGGGGCAGCTGGGGACTTGGCAGTAAACAGAGTGCAAAGCCTGTTCACTCACGCACAAGGTCGGACACTGACCCCGACGCCTGCCCTCGCTCGGGCCGTGCCATGTGCCAGCCGAAAGCACGTCATGGTCTCAGTCACTGTCTTCCCGCAGGGAGTTTTCACTCCCATCTGACAGATCAGAACACGAGGCCGGGGCGGGCAGGCTACCCGCCCGGAGACGGCTGAGACGAGACTAGAACCTGGCTGTCCGGCCTCACCACCTTGGCCTCTTTTCCCTGCCTCCTGGGACCGCACTGCCTCACCCCTGCAATGCCCCTGTGAGGTCAACCAGTGGGAGCCCCCCGCTCTGCACCCCAAGACGGGGAGGCAGTGCCTGGCCGCACTGTCCTCGCCACAGTCTGTCTGTCCAGGGCCCCCGGCGCTCACCGTCGGGGAAGTCGGGGTGGCAGAGCTGCAGGTCCTTGCAGGTGCGGGCGGGGTTCTGCTGCGTGCCCAACGGCCGCTTCATCTGCTCGATCTCCAGCTTCAGTGAGTTGAGCGAGCCGAAGATCTCCTCCATGCCGTCCGCGTAGTCCGCGTAGCTCTCGCCGGCGCCGTCGTCCAGCAGCTGGCTGGCGTCGATGTTCCGCCGCGTCCTGGACGCCTGGATCGGCAGGGGCTGGATGACCTCGCCCGGGGGACCCTGAGGTGCAGGACAGGGGAGTGGTGGGTGGGAGGGGACGCGAGGGGCCACCCGGGCATCTGGGCTGCACAGACATCTGCCTATCCCGGCACTGCTTTCTTCCCTCTTCCCTGGCTCTGGAACATTCCACACTCCTCCGCTCTGCTAGGTGTCTGCCTGCGCTGAGCACCTCTCCCTGAGCCTTGTCCTGGGTGCCCTGAGGCCCAACCCCTCCCGCCTCTGTGGCCTTGCACCCTGTCTGCCATTCTGTCCTCAGCCGGGCCAAAGGCCGAGCCTTGCGGAGAGCGACAGGATCTCCCCTCTCCTGTCCCTGCAGCCTGCTGGGGCTGAGCACAGTGGGGCCACCTGAGGGCTGCTGACCCAAGAGCCCTTCACTTCCAGGCGGCCCCAGAGACTGAACGGCCAAAGGGGGCGTCGCTGGTGCACTCGCCACACCTGGTTGACACAAGCTTCAACCTGCACCTCAGGGCCTGGCCTGGTGCACCCCATATGCACGCACATACACATACCGTATACGCACGTATGTACACACACGTGTGCATGCTCTCTCTCTCTCTCTCTCTCTCTCTCTCACCTGGCCCACTGCTCTTCCTAGCCCGAGTTGGCCTGTGAGCCCTCTGTGGACAGGCCTGTGTGACTCATTTTCCCCTGTTGCACCCCCAGGAACAAGCCCCCCAGGGCACACAGCGCAGGTTTCGTCAAGTCTCAGGAGGGAGCCCCACAAACAGACGCTTCCCGTGATACCCGCGCAGCTGGCCAGCACCTCCCCCAGCCTCCCGCTGTCCAAGGGCTACGTACCGGCGGGCCGGGGGGTCCGGGGTGGCCCGCCTCACCCTTTGGGCCAGTTGGACCCTGGGGAAGGAGAAGAGAACCAACACTTGGTCACAGAGGCATGAGATGACTTTGAATCCACCCTTGGTTCTAGAATGGTCCCCGGAAACCTGTGGGGGGGAGGGATGGGGATGGCGGAGACCCCGCCACGCTCCTGCACGCCGCCCTGAGATGGAACTCGGGGGACAGGGTCCTTCCCACGCAGGGTCAAGCGGCCCGAGCACCTCAGTCTGAGACATGTCCAGGCAGTTTGGGAAGAGAGGAGGAGCCCAAGAGCAGGGCCGTCCTGAGCTCAGACGGGCGGCCAAGGAGGTTCTCGTGCCAGGGGACCACGCCCGGCCCCGCAGCCCCGGTCAGGGCAGCGCAGTACTTACCGAGGAGCCCTTAGCACCTTTTGGACCCGGAGGACCCTGCAGGAGCGGATAAAAAAGGGTTAGAGAGCAGGCCGCACATCTCTGGGCCCTACACTAACGGTCCTGCCCAGCCTGGGCTTCACCCCCTTGCTCCTGTGCCCCCCACCCACAAGTCTGCGTATTCTGCGTATTCACCTGGCCTGGCGGAGGCGGGGCAAGGCCAGGGCTTGGCTGGCGCTCACCCCACAGAGAGGCACAGGCTGCCCTGGCTCCCTGCCGAGCTGGAAGTCACAGCTCAGGCGGCCACCGAAGGACAGGGCAAAAGAGCACGTCCTGGCCTCAGCAGGGCTGGGCAGATGCCCTCTGCCTCCTCTCCCGCTGCATACAGCAGGGGGCAGCCAGGGGCGCCCTTGGGACACATGTCCCAGAGGCCCCGCCCACACAGACTGGGTAGGGGCAAGTAGAGACTCGGGCCTCCAGGATGCCCTTGGAGTACTGTCTCCTGGCAATGTGGGGGGCCCCGGGCTGGGGGACCAGAAGAGGGGACCCCAATTTCTCAGGTCTGGGTCAGGCCAGCCTGCTCCTGCAGACTGGGGGGCCTGGAGATCCAGACACTGCCTCCGCCACCTCCCCCAGGCGCCCACAGACCACAGACAGGTGTCCCCATCCCTGAAGAGCCTAGAGGCAGAGGCGCCTCCCCCCAGCGCCCCAACCAGAACCCAGGGCGCAGCGACCCCACTCCTTGCTCCTGTTACTTAAAACCCCAGTGGAAGGTTAATGGGCAAATGTGCCCTGGGGTCCCCGTTCTGCCGTCTAGGTGACTGTAGTTAACCCTCCAGCCCCACACTGAGGCCCAGACCCACTCACCCCCTTCCCCACCCTCCCCCCCTCCCGGATACACACCGGCAAGCCAGGGGGGCCAGGGGGCCCGAGTGGGCCGGAAGGACCAGTGATACCCTGAAAAGGAGCAGAGAACGCAGGTCGTCACCCTCAGAAGAGGAGAAACTGTGGTGCAGCACAACGCCAGGTCCCCTGACCATCTCTTCCCTAAGGCAACCCCTCCGGCCCGTCACAGCCTGTGTCTGGGCTGTTCTCCAGCCCCGGGCCCAGAGCACTGTCCAGGGAGCCGTCCCCTGGGGCTGGCCTGAGCATCCACCCGCGGCTGACAGCCCCGGCGCTGCTCCCCTGTCCGGGCTGGAAGGACTCTCTTGCACCCGCAGGGCCACGGGGAGGTGACTCTGGGTTGAGACACCCCTTTTCACGCTGTGTGAAATACAGAAACAATCGCTCCGACGCCCCGGCCCTGACTTGATCCCATCTCTGTCTCTGTTCATGGCGTTGGGCTCCCCACTAAAAGAGGCCCCAGGGTGGGCAGTGAGCGTCCTGCGGTCTTTCTTTTCTGTCTGTCCTGCCCAGGCTCTAGATGTGCTTTTTGCGTCCGCGGCGCACATGACCTCTGCTCAGACCCTCTCCCTGGCTGGCTCCTTCCCGCACAGCTCAGGCGGAGCTGGCTGTGCGGGACAATTTCTGGTAGCTTTGCCACCGGCACCCATGTAGCCAGAGGGCACCCTGGAGCCCCTGCACCTGAGCCCCAGATTTCACACA
Organism: Lepilemur ruficaudatus; assembly: GCA_963574885.1. Classification (NCBI taxonomy): domain Eukaryota; kingdom Metazoa; phylum Chordata; class Mammalia; order Primates; family Lepilemuridae; genus Lepilemur; species Lepilemur ruficaudatus. The sequence continues at coordinate 29,937 of CAUYRT010107635.1, forward strand.
GACCGTCCCAGGGCTCGAGCCTCGGAAGCAAGGGTGGCGGAAGGCCGGCAGCCTAATGTCACCGGGGAGGCATGCTTTCCTCCCCGTCCTTGGTCGTGCAGGGACAACTCCGGCTTTGGGCCACTTTGAGCGGCACACAGACCCTCTAGCCTGCACCTCTGGGTCAGCACCTGCCGCCAGCCGCACTGCCAGGACCACGTGTGGGGCGCGGCGAGTGAGCCAAGAGGGTGGACACAGAGGGGTGCTTTCCTGGTGGCTGTGGGGACCCGGATTCCTCCCTGATACTCAGGGTGGCTGGGCCACCACACCCTGGCCAGCACTCCTCTGAGGGTGCTCCTGTGGCCTGGGACACTGGCCGGTGGGACACGGTCGGTGGCCCAGGAGGACGATGGCCCATGGCAGGGCTTCCAATAATCTCTGCCCCCAACACCACCCTGCAGCCACCCAGGAGCCAATGAGGGGGCCACTTTGCTCCCAGCCTGGGGACTCTGCTTGCTCCTGCTCTGTCCCCTGTGTCCTGACACCTGCTAGGCCCTGCACGGGTGGAGGTGGGCACAGCTTACTAGGTGCGTGTGTGCCCTGCACACCTTCCTGGGATGTGGCGATTCCCACGCTAGATGAGGACACATGGCACTCATGCGGGAAGGGTAGAGACACAGCATGTCCCCTCGTCCCCTCTCCTCTCTCCAGGGTACATGCCACCCTTCCCAGGCCAGCCATGTCCACGTGACTCCCAGTCGCAGGGCAGGGCAGACTCTCTGGCTAGGGTTTCCTCGGCTGTGCTTTGCTGGGGCTGCAAACTCCAGCGGCTACAGTGGCTTCCAGGAAAGCCTGGGGTCCGCTGCGTGCGTCTGGGCAGGGCAGGAGGAAGGGCACGGACACCCGGGCACTGCCCCATGATACTGGCGACTGCCACTAACCACTGTGCCCTCCTGGTTGGGTCAGAGGCTCTTGCCTACTCAGAGGTAGGAGACATGTGCTCTGACCTCCGAGTCACTCCAGCAATGCGGAGGGAGCACCGCCTGCCGGTCAGCGCAGCATCCCCGCGCCCTGGGGGAGCCGGGGCCCCGCGACGGTCCCTGTCTGCGACATAGCATGCCTGGGTCTGCAGACACGAGGACGCCCTTCCAGGCTCCAACCTGCCTCAGGTCCTCTGGGGACAAGAGCCCGGGGTTCTCAGCTGCTTCTTGCCAGCCCAGGGCAAGAGGACGGCTCACGTACCTGTTCTCCCTTAGGACCAGGCGAGCCCTGGGGGCCGGGGAGGCCACGGTCGCCCTTCTCACCCTGTTCACCCGGAGGTCCGATGAGCCCGATCAGGCCGGGATGACCCTGTTGGAAAGCAAAGACACGGAGGGTGTTCGCCTCACACCGGCTACGGCGGGCCAGTGGGCACAGCGTCACAGCCCTGCCACGGGAGCCACGGAGCCACCAGCGGGCCACCGGCAGGCATCTCCTGGAAGGGAACAAACCGCAGGCACAAGTCACACCTGAAAACAGACAGTGACACAGACACAGCCCAGAGAGATGAAAGGGCTGCTCCTTTCATAAAAAGGATAATTTTTATGTCTGTCTTTCTATTTGTGTCCTCTCTCCTTTGTGGATGGTGAGTACGTACACCTGCTCTTACCAAGAACTGAAACAAACTTTGTGCACTGACACAGGAGAGCCGTGGAGAATCACAGAGACTATGATCGTTTGTTATTTTCTTTAAAAAGAAGAATCCACGGCATGTGCTTATACGGTTGTTTATATGTTTTTCTGCATGCTTATGAGCCCATAGAAAGCTCTGGAAGGACCCTCCAGCTTTCCCTGCTTTGGGGCTTGGGGGTGGGTGGGGTAGACATTAGATGGAGAAGAGACCCCGTCGCCTTCTTTACGTAAATGGCCTGTGAGTACATTTTACGTTTGTAAATAAGTCAACGTAAGTAGCAAAAAATCAGCACCCGTTACAAAGTGCAAGTGCTATGTCCACTAGAACTCCCACGACCCCTGTGGGGAGGGCCAAGACCACTGTGCCCAGGGCCAGCAGCTGCTCCTGGGGTGCCCAACGCCCTCCAGCCAGGGCCTCAGCGTCAGCCAGAAGGTTCTCTGTCAGCTCTTAGGGGCCCTGGGGACCTCCCGAACTGCCCGGGGCTCCTTGCAGGTAGGGATGAGCCCCCAGAGCAGAGGTCCATGTCCCTTTGTTGGGGTGCCTGAGGTCCCCTTACCTTTTCACCTTTGGGACCAGAGTCTCCTTTAAGGCCGGGGAGTCCTGGGGGACCCTGTGGGAGGAGGGAAAGGGGTCAGAGTCCTCATCCCAGAAGGTTTAGGTGGCAAACCCACCCCCACTGCCCTGGGGAATGTCACTCACCAGGGGGCCGGGGGGACCGTCCGGGCCTGGGGACCCGGGGAGACCTTGTTCACCCTGAAACACAGAGACCCCCCCGTGTGAGTTCCCGGGCCCCACACCTCTGCCCTCGGCAGCCCCTGTGCCCTCCCATGCCTGCGCAGCCCACTCACCACAGGGCCCGGGATCCCACGCAGGCCGTCGGGCCCCGGCTTCCCAGGGGCGCCCTGTGGGCCGATGGGGCCAGTCTTCCCAGGGGGGCCTTCCAGGCCGGCTTCTCCCTGCAGGCAGCAAGCACAGAGTGGCGTCCGGGGCTGCTGCAAGTCTCCACACTGCTATGCAGGCTGCCCTGGCCCACGCTCCGTCCCGTAACTTTCTCAGCCAACGGCTGCCCGGCCTCCCCCGACCACGCCAACCACGGCCACGGTGGCCACAGCTGCCACTTTCCACGCAGGGGTGGAGCCTGGAGATCCCCACCGCTGTGTCATTTAACGACAGCCATCCCCAGAAGGGAGGTGATGGTATCATCCTGGGCCCACCGGTCACCTCACTTCGAGGATGGCCTCCTGCGTATTCCGGGGACCAGGCCCTGTGCTACCTCCATAGGTCCCCGTCTTTCCCTTGGCCCCCTGCAGCGGGCACTGCCATCATCCCTGTTGCAGGGGTGGGCAGCTGCAGCGTGGCCGGCTCTCGGGCACAGTGGGACTCAGCCCTGGGACTCAGCCCACGCCCCCTTGCCTCCCCTCCCTCAGGCTGGTGGGAGGACAGACTGTCGTGCCAGGACCAGACGTCCATGTCCCAAGCTACCACTTGCTGCTTCCTGCAGAGAGAGCTGCTCTTCTGCACGGGCTGCCCGTGAGCCAGGCCCCCAGAGGCCACTCCCAGGCTCTGTGGCCTCCTCTGTCCAGATGTTGCCTCCTCCCACCCACCACTCCCCTCTGGAAGGCCTATGCACGGCCCGGCCCAGTTGAAATGTTACCTTGGCTCCTTTCTCTCCCTGTCTGCCTTCAGGGCCTGCGGGGCCCGGGGGACCCTGGAACAAGTAAGAGAACAACAGTGGCTTGTGTGGCCTGCAGCAGAGGAGTGATGAGCTCAGCGTGTGGACGCAGACAGGCCTGGGCCCTGGGGAGGGGTGCAGGTGTGGGTCTGCCCCTGGCTGCCACCAACATGGACACAGGCTCTCAGCACGAGTGCCGAGGACCCCAGTCCCGGAGAAAGGCCCCGCGGGCCGTCTCTGGAGGCGAGTGCTGGGTGGCCTCCTGGGCCCGGGCACACACCAGGCGGCTCCGTTCACTGCAGCACCAGGAAATGACTAGATCATCCGCCGTGCAAAGAATGCCTCGTCATCTGCCCCGAGTTTTATGTAAAATCTGAGCCGAGGAAAAGGAGTCTCTCAGCTCTGTGGCTGTTTTTCTCCCAGGATGGCTATTTCGGATGGCGTCAGCACTGGCCTGTCCTACAAGGTGCAGCCACATGGCCCCAGCAGGTCTGCAGCCGGGTGATGCGGCAGGAATCTGAGTGGAGGACACACTCCGAACACAAGCACCTTCCCCGCCGGGGCTGCTCAGAGCACCACGGCCCCAGCCAAGACGTGAGCCAAGACAGTAGGGAGGCCGGGCGGGGCGGGGGGGACACGCATCATGCAGGGCGATGACACCAAGGACGCGCTTGCAGAACTACTTACCCTTTTTCCTGGAGGCCCGGACGGACCTGGTTCACCGGTAGGGCCCGGGGATCCCTGGTGTTGGAGAAAGAACACACGGAGTATTAGCAGCAGGGCCTATCAGACGAAACCATGGCAAACCACCCAGAATTTCAATCTAATCTCTCCTCGGCCAGCACAAGAGGTCCCAAGAGAGGATCACCGGGGACCTCTCTGCTGCAGCCCCCGAACTCAGCACACGGCCCCGACTCCCAGTTTGCCTGCATGTTGGGCATAATCCTCACTGCAACGTGGCGAGGGCAGTCCTTAGCATCCCCTGACACAGAAGTGGGGACACGTACTGTCCCCAGAGCACAGGCCAGCATGTGGCAAAATGGGGACATCTGTCAGAGAATCTGGCCCCAGAGCTGTGTCCCTAACCCTTTCTTTGCACAGCTGCCCCTGGCAAACCAGTGACACAGGCCTTTTGCCTCTGGGTCCATAATTCTGGCAGCAGTTTGCCCTGCCGGGTGCAGGAGGGGGTGAGGGAGACCCAAGAAGCCCCAGGGGTCCCCTCCAAGCTGCATCCTGCCCAGGGGCCTGTTAGGGTCGATCCATCCCAGAGAGACTGTCTCGGCTCGAGGCAGTGCCTACAGCACTCTGCGATGTCTAGTGCGAGCTCAGTTGAGGCAGGAAGGGCCCTGCTCGCCCTGTGAGGAGAGGAGTCCGGGGACAGGGAAGCACCGCCAAGACTGCCGGGCATGGGGCGGGTGCTGCGAGCCCTGGCGCTGTGAGCAAATTCACTGCCGGGACTGGACGTGCCAGGACTGAGCACGCACTTTTCTTTTCTGAAAAGAGCATCTGTAGCTTTTAACAGACCCTCAGACGGGGTTTGCGAGCCGCTGCCACAGCTGAGAATCACAAGAGGGGCTGGGCTCAGGCTCTTCTCAGAAATGAACCGAGCAAGCTGCAAAGTGCCGGGAACACACCGGCACCCTCCACCATGAAGCCAGGTCGGGCTGTGGACTCACCGTCTGCCCAGGTTCACCGTCGTCTCCTTTGTCACCCGGGGGACCATCTTGACCCTGCGGGGACAGAACCAGGCTCCTTGCTGACTTCTAGACAGCACCCTGAGTTCACCCACTAGTGCCCCGTGCAGCCTCAGCCCCTTCCCCAGATCAGATCCACCCTGGCGCCAGCACACGGCTGCTCAAAGGGGGACACGGTTTCTCCACCCGATCATCAGGACATGATGCCCGCCCCAGCGAGGACTCGGTGAAAGGAAACCACCAGAAGAAAGGGGAGAGCGGCTGTCAGGGGCCACTGCGGCTGCAGGGATGGAGGGGCTTTGCCCTCGTGGACACTTACCGCGGGGCCGGGCTCTCCAGGGGGGCCGGGATCTCCGGGAAAACCCACTGGGCCCTAAAAAGGAGAGAGAGAGAGAGAGGCAGCCACGGCCGTCAGCCACCTGCCGAGACCACACTCGGCCACACAGTCACCAAGCCAGAAAACCACCTGCCACCATCCAGCTCTAGGCAGTGCAACAACTCTGACACCATGGGGACACCATGACCCGGAAGCCCTGTCAGATGCAGTGAAGCCAACAAGCCCGGCTGGCGGGCAGAGCAGGGGGCAGCCGGCCTCTTGCTTTCCGGAGACACACAAGGGACAGGCATCCTGCCCACATGTCCACTCCTGGGGGCTCCAGGCAGAGACCAAAACCTGGACCCTCAGGTTTCTAGAACATGCCTCTCCGAAGCCACTCCTGATGCCAAATCAGGGCAGGCCAGAGGCGGGGCATCCCCTGGGGCGACTGTCATGTGTGCGTCCATGTCGGTGGCTGCCAGTCTGTGAAGGTGACCCGCTGGAGGCTTTCTCCTCTACCCACGCTTGCTCTTACCTCCACTATGTCACACAGCAGCTGGCGTGCAAACCTCTAGACTTTGGAGAAATTACCCCAAGACATGCAACAGTCCCGAAGCCATTCCCAGAGCAAAACACGCACTGCCGACAAGTCAGATGCTCTGGGGTGCGAGGATCTCCAGTCCCGCTCCGTGGGACCCCAGCATCACAGAAGTACTCACAGGGCTGCCTTTGGGACCGTCGTCTCCGGGAGGGCCTTTGGGTCCAGGGGGTCCAGCAGCACCAGAAGGGCCGGACTCGCCCTTCTCTCCCCTTTCTCCTTTGGGTCCCTGCAGGGCAGAGCCAGGGTCCCACTTTCAGGGCTGACACCGCAGGTGCTGGCCTGGGGTCCTCAGCATGCCCCGACAGCCCTCTCCGAGTGTCTACTGCACTGGCCCAGGGGCCAGCCTCTTCCCCGTGTGTGCCCAAGATGGGCGGAAGAGCCCTGGCTTTCCAGGGTTCTCTAAGGCCAAGACACAGCCCTCTGGGAGGGACTGACTCCCGGGTCCGACAGCGGGCAGGACCACGGTGCTTGGGTGGGGGTGGCAGTTAAACACCCAGGTGGCCTTGGCCACCTGCTGCCCCCAGCTGCCACCTGGGCCCAAAAGCCACCCTCGGGCTGGCCACACAGTGAATGCTCATCTGGACTTTGAAGGCCTGGCATGATGGAGTGAAAACAGTCGCCCCCACATTTATGGTAGCCTGAGAAAGGGCCTGGGACATCACGGAAAGCAGTCACTGCCAGCCACTGGTCCCGGGCAGTCACTAAAGTCTGTGCATGTGCACACAAACACACACATGCTCACTCCCCAACTACATGTCCTGTTGTTTACAGTAACTCTGAGGTGGGCACATGAGGGCTTATGACTCCCATTTTATGAATGGGAAAACTGAGGCAGGGCCAGAGCTTCTGATCCAGCACCTGTCCACACAGTCACTCAGGAGCATCCCGCACCCCACGCCGACTCACTCACCGGGGGGCCTCCTTCTCCCGGAAGGCCAGGCTCACCAGCTTCGCCAGGCTCACCCTAGGGAGACACGTGGCACTATCAGGTGCTGATGGGAACGGCGACCCCGCCATCAAGCACCTGCCAAATCCCACCTGCAGGCCGCCGGGTATTGGGGACTTAGGGGCTAGTGGGACAGCGGCCAGTCCCCAGACGGCTCCCCGGATTGGAGGGAGGCACGTGAGGAGTGTGATGGACACGGGGAGGACATCTGGACTGCAGGGGACGCAGTCTAAGAAAGCTTTCCTGAGACCGTGCCCCGGGGGCTTTGTGGGGTGATTATGAGAAGCGAGGTGGGCAGAGGGGACGGTATTCCAGGCAGGGACAGCAGGGCAGAGGCAGGGAGAAAGCCGCACCCACCCCTCAGGGCCACGGCCACTGAGACGGACACAGGGAAGGGGGCGTGGGCAGGGGCAGCCAAGGGACGGTCGGAGCAGGATGCAGCCATCCCCCGTGGGCACGGCAGGGAGTATTTCTCTTTAATTTCTGTATCATAGAAAATTAGCAGTGATTGAAAGCTTTCAATTTCATGGCCGATATCAGAAAGAAAACTCTGGAAACAGCCCACAGGGAGCTCGAGTGCACGGGTGCACGTTCCTGTCTTCCCTCTTGTCCAGAGGAGCAAAGGTAAGGACCTACGGCTGGGCAGACTCAGCAGCACTGGCATGGAGTCCCACCCACCACATGTGCACACATGCACACACAGGCATGCACACGTGTGTACACAGATGTGCACACATGGACACAGGCACAAAGGCACTCGTGCACATGCATGGACACACATGCACACACATGCACACACGGCCACACGCAGGTCCATCATGCTCCTTGAGTCATCCCGAGGGCTTAGGCCCTAAAATCCACCAGATCGAATGGAGAGGCCCCAGCCTATGAGAAAAGAATTCGCCGGAAGTGGAAACCACAGGCGCAGCCACTCCACACTCCCAGGACTGGATGACAACTTCCATCCTTGCTAACTCTTGGGAGGTGGCGGGGGTCTGCTGGTGGGGGCACCATGTGGAAATTCTGCAGAAGACCGCCACCAGCGAACACGGCAGAGCTGCAAGTTCCGCTTGACGAATCGTCGTCTAAGTTGCAAAATGCATTTGCTAGGAACGACTCAGCCACGCCCTTGTACCCTTCTGCGTGGACACACACACGCGCGTGCCTCAGTCACAGATCTGCTGCCGCAGAGGGCACGAGGCCTTACCTTCTCCCCGACAGCACCAGGGTTTCCTATTCCGCCCGGAGGACCTTGTGGCCCGTCAGCACCTGGAGCTCCGGAGGGTCCTCGGGGGCCAGGGGGACCTGGAGGGCCCTAGGGACAGGGAGAGGCCATTGAGCCCAGAGGAAATGCAACTTCCCCAAACGTCAGCCGGCTGCCCCGGCAAGGTCTCGGTGTCCGGACACACTCACCATCTGGCCCACGTCTCCGGTCTCACCCTTCTCACCCGGAGGTCCCGGCAAGCCCTGGGAACAGGAAACGTGCGGTTAGGCCTGCGCGGTCAAACACACACGCTGCTCTCACCATCTCCGCAACACGAGGCGCTGAGCCCCCAAAGGCCCTGGAATGTGCTTCTGCGTGCACAGCGGCCTACAAAGGCGTCCCGGTTCTGAGTCTCAGAGCCAGCCCGAGGACACGATCAGGGAAGAACGCAAAGATTTATGACAAAGGTGCTTATGGCCGGTCCCAGAAAGCAGTAAAACCTAATGAGCCAACAGCAGGGAAACGCCTGGATAAATTATGTCACCGCCAGATGCTGGGTGACTGCGTAGTAACTAAAAATCATGTTTCCCAGATAAATAAAAAGCCATTTGTTCAAAGCACATTTAACGACATGCAGCACACCTCAAAATGTAAAGTGGGGAAAGCAGCGTACAAACTTCCTACGCACACGACACGATTCAGATTTTGCAAAACCCAAACAAAATTGCGTGTGTGCCTACGTACACGTGCATGCACGCGTTTCAAAGGCATGGGAATGAAACGAGCCCAAATGTCTATAGTTTATTTCCAGGCGGTGTTTAGAAGTCATTTTTTTCTTACAGATGATCAGTTTCTACAATGAGCATGGACATACACGCGATTGTTTAAACAAGAGCAGTAAACTGGGGATGCCTGGAATTCTGGGAATTCACAGCATTCTGATCGGATGGGGGGCCCAGGAGGCCCCTGCCGCCCAGCCACTCTCCCCATTCTTAAAAAGCCAGACGCAGGAGGCATCTGAAGCAGACTCGGCACTCACCTGCAGCCCCACTGGCCCGGGGGGTCCAGGAAAACCTCGGGGACCCTCATCACCCTTCTGCCCGAATAGGCCCTGCTGGCCGCGAGGACCTGGCTCGCCATCTGCTCCCTGCAGGGAAACCATTGAGCCCCGGGTGAGGACCAGTCACGGGCAACATGGCGGCTCGAGGGGGTGCGGGTCTTTCTGAAGGTCACCGGCCGCGGATACTCACGGAGGGGCCTGGCTGTCCGATGGGGCCCTGGGGACCCGTCGGGCCGGGAGGACCCTGTGGGGAGCAAGACAGAAGCGGGGGTTGTTTCCAAATCTCGGATGAGGCCGAGGCTGACGTCCCGAGCTGGGGAATGGTCAGCGCGGGGGGCTGATGCACCCGAGGTCATCATTTCAGACCCCAAATGTGTCATTCACCAGAGGGAACATCAACACGACCGTGCGGGCCACGCCGCAGGCTCTGGGAAGTTGGCCAGGATCTGGGTTCGACCCCGAGCACATCGTTATGGTGGCAGAGGCAGCTGCTCCCAGCATCTCCCGAGAGCCACCGTGCATCACGCCAGGCCCACCACCCACCCGCGGCACGAGCACGCGAGACCCCACTCAATGAGGATGCGGCTGCTGCCGCGTGCTGCCCTCCAGAAACCGCCAGCCCCGGGGACGCGGGCGGGAGGGAGGAAAGCCAGCAGGAGCAGGAGCCCACGTGGCAGGAGGGACACAGCCCAGGGGCAGGCCTCCCAGGAGAAAGGCTCTTTCCTGCCCGGAATCTAGATATTAGGTGGGAGGCCCGACTGCGAGGAGATCAGTGGACCCTTCCCGCCATCGGGAAGAAGCTGCTAGGAGAGTGACGGGCTTTTGTAAGAACACGCTAGTATTTCTGAACAGGGGAAAGACCAGAAACAGGAAATCAGCAGGTATTTTGGCCAATGCCAATGGTGCTGCTCCTGCCAGAATATTCTGGTTTCTTCAGCCTCCAGGGCCATGAGCAGGTTATAGAGCCAAAAACCTCAGGGGCAGAAATGCCCAGTTGGCTTCACGCCACCAAACCTGGGAATGACTCCTGCTCATTTTAGCACCGAGAGAGTCACTCGCAGACACGCACACACGTACGCGCACGGATGTCCTCCAAATGCACACACTCGAGATTTCGGCCGTGTGTCCTATCGGTCATCAGCCACGTCAGTTGGAACCGAATGCGGCCCTGAGCACGTGGCAGGCGGCGTGGCGCTGCCGCTTACCTGTTCGCCTTTGTCGCCCTTGCTGCCTTTCTGCCCCGGCTCCCCGATCTCGCCCTGGGGGAAGACGTGGAAGGTTGCGTTAGCTGGCCCGGTGCCCTTCAGACCGTTCCCGTTCCCCGTGATTAGTTCCTCTGGGAAGAACAGCGTCCTCTGCGGGCAGCCCTATGAGCTTCCTAAGAGGAAATGCTTCCATATGGCACTGTGATTTCCTTTTCAAGACAAGCGCTAAAAGGGACGAGGCCTTGATCCGATCTGATGCGATTCTGACTTGGAAATAGGGGAAAGGTCATACTGAAATCATCTGCTTTTTCAGATTGGACCGCTAACATGACACCACAGTAACAGGCGACACAGTCGCTGTGTTTCCAAAAAAGTTATTAAAATCTTCTCTGGAGTTTCTGTCGGGCAAGGCTGTCTTCCACTGAGATGATGCAAGACGTCACCTATGCAGAGGTGACAAAGTCAGAAATGTCGCCAGAGAGTTATCATAAATGGAAAGTTAACTGAAGAGCTAAATTTCGCTGTCTTCATTAAACGAAGTATAAAGACAAGGTCCTGCGATAATAGCGCTAGGATTATAAAGCACATTCCTAATGACAGGGAGCCCTGACAATTCAAGCGAAGACATTTAAAAATAGATGTTGAGCAAAACCTCATTACAGCGGCTCCACGGGCTCAGAATTGAAATGATTCAGTGGGGGCAGGGAGCACCTGTCTGCTCTGGACGCAGCATTGCGTCTGAGGCAACTTTGAGAGGACACAGGAGGCAAGCGGTTTCCGAGCGGGCCCGGGCAGGCCAGGGATTTCGTCCATTGCCTTCATGTGTGTGCTGATTCTAAATCGTCCTCTCACGCCGGGACTGCAGTGGGGTTGTGGGGCCTGCCAGCTGCCTGGACCCGCCACCTGGCCGGGTGTGGCCGAGCGTCACTCTGCACTCTTACCTTGTCCCCGTCTTCTCCGGGAGGACCCACGGGGCCAGCTGGACCTGGGAGCCCCACGGGACCCTGGAGCCCATCTCGGCCAGCGGGGCCTTGTGGGCCCTTCTCGCCCTAGAGGACAGAAGATGCCTGGTCAAACGTGGCTCCGGCGTGGGAACCTCCCACCAGCAGCTCATCGCCCCCGAGGGACCCATGGGCAGGAAGGTGGGTGCTCCTGGGGCGTGCCCATCACCACAGCCCAGGGGGGTTCCAGCCAGAACAGAGCCCAGCCCAGAGCAGAGCTTCTGTTTCCTCCCTTCACTTAGTCCACACTCATCCCATGAAGTGGGGAAACTAAGGCAGAGTTAGAGCCAGGACTCAAACCCAGCCAACCAAATTCCTGAGCCTGTGCCTGGATTATCTAAGCCGGTGACCAGGAGGGCCTGAGCAGCTTCTGCCAACTTTCTGGCTCTTTGAATTCTCTGCAGACCTCCTCTCTCTGCACACACACACGCACGGCCATGCATGTACACACATACAGACATGCACATGTGCACACACAGAAATGCATGCACACATGCACAAACAAGCACACGGCCGTGTATGTTCACACGCACACATGAACATACATGCACCTGGCACACATACACACAGGGCATGCGTGCACGTACGGATGTGCATAGGCACCCCCCCATTATTTCACATCCTTATAACTCTGATTCGTTTTCCCCCTAACCGCCCCCGTCTGGGGCAGTCCCCAGTGATCCTTGCTAAGTTCTGCTTTGCTCAATTTTAGCAGCCATCACATCACCCTGTGAATGGCTTGAATGTTCTCACCCCAGTAGGAATCCCTTTCCGCCAACAGATACACAGAAAGAGGGTGCACCCACGGGGGAGGGGCACAGGAGAGAAAGCGTTCGTTCGGTGTCTGGACCTAAACGCGACCGGCATTTGGTCCCACGTCACTATCCCGCCGTGTCCTCTCTTCCCTGCAGGACTCACTTCCGACTCCTCCAGCTCAGCATCACTCATGCACACTTTTACCCTACTGAGGCCAGAAAGCGCCTTGGCGAGGTGTAGGGCTTTTGTGGAACCATCTGTCCCACGCGGCTGGTCAGGTCGCGAGTTCTTGGAGACACCCCGACCATTTCTTGACCTTTTGTTCTCTCTGCATCTGTTCTGGGAGAAGAACAAGCTTCTCCCTGGACAGAGCTACTCCGGCAAGGTCTCTGCTTTTAAATATTTACTCCTGAAACAATGAACTAAACCGTGTCCCCTGACGCCGTGTGCACTCTATCCACGCACACTGAATGACACCCAACAGGCTCCGGTTTTCCGGCTCGGAATCCAGCCGGATCCTGGGTCACCGCTGGAATGGAGAGATGCCGTCGAAATCGCCAGAAACATATTGGACGGGTTCTCAGGGGTGCAGATGTTCCCAGCGTGGCTTCAGCGGGGAGTTCTTGCCCGGGGAACACGGGCTGCTCTCTCCTCCCACGAGCCTCTGAGAGCCAAATGCACGAGGCAAATCGCACCTTTCTAACACAGATCACTCGCTCGTGTGCCTGACTCAGACACGCCTATGCTGACATCTGCGGGATCCCCAGAACTCAGGCTCGCCGGGCCTCCGGAGTTTGGAAGGAGAAGGGGCTGAGCTGGAATTGGCCTCCGCGGCTCTGAGAACGCGGGGATAGGAGGGAGCCCGTGGCACTGTGGGGCGGGAGTCAAAGTCGGCCTGGGGAGAGCTAAGGGTGTTCAGCAGGCTCTCTAGGGAGGGGTCGCGGGAAGCACCTTGGCAGGGAGGGGGCTCATCTGCGGCTCGGGCAGCTCTAAGACACACGCCTCCCTACTCCTGAGGTTCACAGCCGGCAGGATTCAGGGTCCACCGAGAGGTCGGCTTGCCGTGGGCTCAGAGGACAAAGTCCTAACTTCCCTTTGTCCACCTCCCATCCTTCCTTGCCGGACACCTTTGCTCCATGCCTGCCCCCAGACCGACAGAGGGGAGTGCCAGTTCCAGATGTCCTTCTTTCTCATAAAAACACCAGCCATGGGTTCGGGCCGGCAGGGAGAAGTGTTCCCACAGAGCACAGCGGTGGCCCATCCACAAACGTGGCACTCAGAGGCGGGACCAAGGCCAAGTCCACAGGGGACAGACTGCCTCCAGCCCATCTCCGTCGGCGCGTGCAGGTGTGGACAGCCCGAGCCCCAACAGCATCACGCCCCTGGGCGCCCCCCAGCTCGGCTCCCTCGCTGCAAGAACGGGGCCACCACTGGGACTCCTCCCCGGAGACCTCAGTCAAGACACCTTGGAACACACACGTCCCAGAAGATGCTCCCAAAATCCCCAGGGAAATACTCATGGGGCCGTCAGAGGGGCAAGGACAAGGATGGACATGAGGTTGACCCCAGCACCTCCAAGGGGAGGGCTCCCCAAATCCAAGGCTGTACTTACGGGAGCCCCTTTCTCTCCAGCCGGCCCTGGAGGTCCCTGGGGCCCAGGTCTCCCTGGAATTCCGATGGGCCCGGCAGCACCGGCTGGACCTCTCTCCCCTGGAGAGCCCTGGGAGGGGCAAGAAAACGGTCCATTGCAAATGCTCTCATACTTCCTGGACATGACATCCTGAAGCACCATTTCCTCACTCCAGAGCCCACAGTGGCTCCCCATGGCCCTCTGCACGCACAATCTCCTGGTCCAGCTGTAGAAGCTGCGAGCCTTCAGGGCCCTCTTAGCTCTTCTCCTCTTGTGTTCCAAGCTCACATGCCCCCGCCCCAACACCTAACAGTTTTCCTCATGAGCTTGCCTTAGGTGAGCCCCTCCTCTAGGAGCCTGGCGCCCCTCCCTCTTTCGGGGCCTGTGTGCCTACAGAGTTCACTTGCCCAGAGGCAGCATTGCCCAGGGGTGGGCACCTGGCCTGATCTAGGGGTCACATGGAGAGGCCATTGCTGCCCAGAAGGCCAGCCCTGCACCCGCCTTTATCAGAGGAAAGGCAGGAGTCTGTGGTGGTGCCACCTGGCGGGCAGGGGCAGCCCCCACATGGCCCCCAAGGCCTCCAGACCACAGTTAATGGCTGGGGAACATGGAATCCTTAGGCCTCACACAGCCGGCGTCATAAGGTGGGGAGGGGTCACCTAGTTTGATGGACAGCAAGCAAGAATCCCTCCACCAACAGGTCTGGGGGACGGGCCTCAAGCCCATAAGGGGCGGCTCCCACCTGGGCAGCCTGGCTCTAGAACACACCCTCAGGCCCAGCCCCGCTGGCCAGCCCAGACCTGTGCGAGGCCTGTGGGCTCTACCTTGCTCTGCCTGGGAGAGCGCCAGGCCTCCCGCTTCCCATGTAATGTGCCCCTGACCCCTTCCTCATCCCAGCTGCCAGCTGGGGACACGCTGTTCTCCACCAGGTCCTCCACAGGACCCACGGTGGCCTGGGCAGCTTCGCGCTCTCTCGACTCCCAGGACCGCACTGTCGGGCTGCGGGGTGGGTTTCAAGGAAGAGGACGGGACAAAAGGCTTCGACTCACCGCAGGGCCGGGTGGGCCGGGAGGGCCTTCGCTGCCTTTCAGTCCAAGAGCTCCCTGCAAAGCACGACAACGTGGGTCAAGGGCCAGAGGGGAGACCCCCTGCCACCAGGGCTGCACACAGCTCACGTCTGCCCCCCACCTGCCCCTTCACTCACCACTGGACCAGGAAGCCCCCGATCCCCAGGGAAGCCACGCAGTCCCGGAGGGCCGTCTTTCCCGGGGATGCCGGCAGGGCCTGGGTCACCCTGAAAAGAGAGATTGGCTTTTGTGAGAGCCAGTGACGCAGACCTCCCGTCAGCCTCTCAGTGATGCCCGGATCAGGGTCTGTTGGGAGCTAGGGCAGGACTTGCGTGCCAAGGTCCACCTGGGACGTGGGCTGGACTGGGTCCTCCCAGCCACTTGGCATTGAACAAATTTCTGAGCCTCGACTGGACTCTGCGCTGGCAGCCCAGGAGCTGGAGCCCACGCCTGGGAGCCACGCCCGCCCAGCTGGCTCTGTGTGCGGATCCGGCCATCCACCAGACTCATCTGCAGCTTGCCACCTGAGCTCCCTGGAGCGCCAGAGCCCTTGCCCCAAAGTCCCAAAGGGCCATGATGGGCCGAGTGGCAGCTGAGGGTGACCTCTGCCTCCCCCACACATCTGGGGCTCCTCGCCAGACTGTGCCCAGATAAAGGAATCCGCTGCTAAAAGTGCTAAAAGCACTGCCCTAAATGGCCTCATTCCCACGAGGGACTCGCTTCAAGCCTGAAAGCACATCCGAGAGGAGGCACCGCCCGAGCCTATGTCTTCCCCAAGGTACATTAAGCTTTGATTTCTTCCAGCACTTTCTCTAGGGTCCAGCGTGGGAGCACGGGGGTCTTCCCCAACCAGCAGGTCAAATGCCGCTGCCCTCTTCCCACTCACAGAGCTTTCCTTGTGTCTAAGGTGTATGCACACGAGAGCAAACGCAAACACCCAAGAGCGTGCGCACTTAGGCGGGTATATGCAGGCACACACATGTGTGCAATGTTTCGTACATTTCATTTGCGTTACTGTCTTCACATTTACTCTTTTATGCAGTCATAGGAAAGGCCGGAGAGCCTGCATTTTCTGCATCTCCTACTGAGGAGCTGAAAAGGAAGGGCTATTTATATCCACAGTGACACGTAGGAAGCTCCAACCTCCCACCCGGGGCCCCCGCATCAGAAGGGGGACAGAAAGGGGACAGTCAGGGCTGACCCTGACGGGGGGGAGAAACACATTAGCTTTTCACTTCTATAATTTGTTTTTCAGCTTCTCATGGTGAGGGATGTTTTTAGAGGATCATTTTCTACTAAATTTGCTGTGGACACACGGAGCGTAAGAGCTTGTCACTGTTTCTGGGAGCAGGGCCGGCGGCTGGGGACGAGCGGCCGGCAGAGGGTGAGGGTGAGGGTGGTTTTGAGCCCTGAGCCCGTCACGCCCACTGCTGTGCGGGCGGCTCAGATTCTTGTGCAAATCAAGAAATAGTGAGCTGGACTCAGGGCTTTAGAGCAAACTGGCACACAGAGCATCTGTTTGAGGAATTATCCATTGATCAGAACAGAACACGAGAAAACAGAGTCCCCGACATGATTCCTTAGGAAAAGCCCAGCCTTGACACAGAAGGTTCCAGAAACTCACCTTCGTCCCTTCTTTTCCAGCAAGGCCCGGGAGCCCCTGTTCACCCGGGGGGCCGGGGGGACCAGGGTGGCCACGCTCCCCCATTGGGCCTGTTTCTCCTGTGGGACCCTAGGGGGAAATCAGTGTCAGCCACAAAACAGTTTCGAGTGACATGCAAGATGGTGACTCTCTCCTCCCAAATCTCAGGACAGAAAGGAGGCAAAGGGCCCCTTGCAGGCCACTGAACTGGCACATTGCTCTGGCAAAACCCAGAAGACCAAACCAAGCTGTCCCCGCCCGGCCCCACGCCACGGCCTGGCCGGGCCCTCCCTCCCCGGCACCTTCCGGGAGGCACAGCAAGGCCTGCACTCTGGGGGTGCAGCGAGGATGGCAGAATTGGCCATAGGAGAGGCTGGGGGTAGGGAGCTGTACTGGGGTGAGCACCCACGTGCCCTTCAGCTCTGGGGCCGCAGCGGGTCCATATCGTATTTACCGCTACATTAGCGTTGCCCTTTGCAAGAGGCAAGTCCACAGCTTCCCCACGGTGTGGCCTAAGCCATCAGTCCTGCACTAAGCCACTCCTCCCATTGACCTGCCAGCAGTCAGAGCCGCAGGCCGAGGGCCCTGGCAGGATCCAGTGGCAGGAGAGTTCGGCTGCCCTGGATGGACGCCCACAGCAGGACAAGTGGACATGGCTGGGGTCTGTCCTGGGGCAAAAGCCCCCCCGCCCCTGAGCCTGGCCCTGGCCTGGCCCCAATGGGACCACCAGCCCCAGGTGGTATCTGCTCTGCCTGCTGGGTCCTCAGCGTGTGTGTTGCATGCAACGCTCACTCTCTCCCCCCGTACGTTTTCTGCGTGGGGCAAACCTCCTCATGTTAATGAGCATTACGGGACTTAACGTTCTGTCTCAGCACCTGCATCCCCAGAATCATGGGGGAACCGACGCCTGAGCCACAACCCTCCCGTGCAGGTGGGTGATGCAGAGGACCCAGGGTCCAGGGATGAGGTAGCTCACCTGAGGGCCAACCACACCTGGGGGGCCCGGAGGGCCGGTCTTGCCTTGGAAGCCCTGTGGAGAGAGAGTCGCACACTGAGACTGCTGGAGGGGCCCACGCCGCCCCCACCCCCCCATCCCGTCCCCAAACAGCGGATGTTCCAGACTTCTTTGAGAGGGCCCAGTTTTGCGCTCATTTCACGAAGCTAATGGAGTCAGGCAGTTGGTCTCACCGGCAGCTTCTCCGCCACCCTTTCTGCGCTACAATCACTCATCTTTGCGTGTCGCTAAGCATCCGTTTTCTGAGCAAACGCGGTGCCGTTCCTAGGCTTGGGAGCTACCTCTGGGCTGTTTCTCATTAGTGGCTTTGCGGGACGTGCCTGCTTTTGTCATTAAATGCCTCTGACGCACGACAGGTGATTTCACCAGCATGTTCCTCTGCGTGTACTTGGAACGGGCAGGAGCAAGGACCGGCTGCCTCACACCCGGCAGCCTGGCCGCATCATTTTTAGCTCGATTCAACAGGAGCGCCTCATCTCTGCAGGTTCACGTGTGTGCAGCGATCCTGGCTTGGTTTTGGGCGTCTGCTATGCTTTCTACGCTCTCTTTCAAAGGAGAAAGAGCGAGAACCTTAGGCGATGTGAGAGTAATTTCTGGGCACGTCTGTAGAGCACGGCAGGTGTCAAACGAGATGCCATCTGCAGGTGCCACCTGACACTTGCGGGGACATGCAGATGTTCTGCCTGGAGGCCTTGGAGGGAAGCTCTAGACTCTGGAGAAGGAAGTGGCTGGCTCTGCGGCCACAGCGAGGACTGGAACGTGAGCAAAGCCAGCCGCGGGGCTCACGGCCGCCCTGTGCTGCTGAGAGCTGGCAGACACGGGCTTGAGATTCCACGCTCAGCTGCTGAGCGCGCCCGAACCAACAATGGCAGATTCAGCTTCTCTGCAGATTCCAGGAGGGCTGTTTTCTTTAAGCCCAGCTCAGCTGTGTATGACAGGCTAGAACGATCATCTTTAATGCGATACTCTTCTCCACAGCTGGCACTTACAGGGTCAGAAACGAGGGGTGGTGGACAGGTTGGACCCCCGCTCAGTGCACCAGGGGAGGAGTGCCCTCGGGTAGGCAGGAGGCTCAGTGAAGTCTTGCTACTGTCAGGGTTAACCACGGAAACGAGAAAGGCCTCCCTCTGGCCCACAGCCATGCACAGCCGCTGAGGATGGAATCTGTCCTCAGCTGTTCGCTGAGAATAGGCTTTTGGGTCACATTCACGAGAAGCAAGGGCCACTCCTGTTTTCATTTCCAGAAGAAAGAAAAAATTCAACGCCCCAGGGAAGATCTTTCCGGAAGTCTTGCCTGGACTAGCCCATGGAGGAAACTTTATGTCCCAGGTCAGTCTCAAGAGATGGGGGTGTCCCCCGACATCATCCCAGCGCCCCTGTGCCTAAGGAGGCAGCCAAGGGGTGGCAGAAGGTGGCTGGAAAGTACTCATCTAATTTGCCGAGCAAAGACAAGCAGCTTAATTATTTTACCAGCCTCTTTCCAGAGTAAGTCAGAGGGAGAAAAGCACATAATATGCAAAACCTTCTATCTTGTCTCCTTGCAAAGGCATTAGAGAAAAATACGCAAAGCTCAGAAGAAATGTTTTAATTTTTCTCCATAAACAAAAGAGCACAGTAACCCCCATTCATCAGCCAGCACCGCTACACAGAACACCGGTGAAGGTATAATTAAAAGAGGTTTCATCACAATGAACCAAAGACAGACAAAAGGGATTTTTTAAAAAGCAGGTACCAAGAATATATTCAATATGGCATTCCAGAGCCTTTTTCATGAGAAGGCCGACTTCTGCTGGGAGAGTGTTTTGTAGACTCTGCCCACTAAGAAACCGGCTGCAGACACACAGGGGCGACCCTGACACCCTGCTGTGCCCCCAACTCTCCTTGCGGGAAATGGGTGCATCTGCGCAATGCATCCTTTAAACTGGATGAAGCAGGTGCAGACACAGGGATGGAACCCAGCACGGTGACAACAAAGTCACCCAGCACCACAAGTGCCCCAGGTATTCAAAGCCTGGTGCCCCGAGGCTGCAAGTGTGACCAAGGGTACAGGTGTGCCAAAAGCCTTTCCCAGGGCGTGCCTTCCGGGAACTGAGCCGGATGCCAAACGGTGGACAGGGCCAGGAAAGGATCACATTTCTGGTAAACGCCTTTTCCCCTAGCTGAAAATGTTGGGGTCATTCACTGTCTAGATGATACAGCCCATAACATGCATTTCTAAAGGTATAGGCAGGTCGAAGGTGAGACTGTGATCGCAAAGATGCTGATCATGTGCACCAGCTGTCCCCAACTTTTTTGGAAGACAATTTTTCCATGAAGTGGGTAGGGGGTGGTTTCGGGATGATTCAAGCGCGTTACATTTATTGTGCAGCCAAACCTCTCTGCTAATGATCATCTGTATTTGCAGCCGCTCCCCAATGCTAGCATCACCGCCTCAGCTCCACCTCAGATTAGATGCCACCTAGATCCCTCGCATGTGCAGTCTACAGCAGGGTTGTAGACTCCTGCACTCCTATGAGAATCAAATGCCACCGCTGACCTGACAGAACGCGGCGCTCAGGCGGTGATACACACGATGGGGAGCAGCTCGCTCACCTGCTGCTCACCACCTGCTGTGCAGCCTGGCTCCTAACAGGCCACAGACTGGTACCGGTCTGCAGCCCAGGGCTTGGGGACCACAGATGTACACAGCTAAGCGCCCAGAGAAAACCCAAATTTCAACCAGACTGGGCACCTGTCTTCTATATCATAAAACAGGAAGTTGAAGGCATCCGCCTGTCCCCCGGATTAGAGCTGGAAGGACCTGGATCAACGTGGCTGCGCTATAGCGCACAAGGCCCAGCACCAAATAACCCAATGACACAGTAGACAACGAAGACCCTTTCCCGATTAAAATGCATGTCATTCAAGCTGGGTTGCAGTCACCGTCATTCTAGAGGGAGGCAAAGTTGGATGCACAGGTCTCAGTGCACCCATGACATTTAGTTTGCCTCTTGGTTTTAAATGTGACCTCTGGCCGAAGTCGCCAAGACCAGCACAAAGGCAGCACCTGCCTTCTGCAGAGATGGCACAGGCACTGCATGGCTGTTCTGCACCAGGCTCTCCCTGCACGGCCCGACCCAGGTCCACAGAAGACAGCCTGGCCCCCGAGAGCCTTCCCGAGACACCCGTCTCTCCCAGGCCGAGGCTCCTCCCGGGCCACGCCGGGCAGTGGAACAGTGTCCACATGCAGGGACATGGGAGACCAGCCAGCGAGGGCGGCCACGCACCCGGCACCAAGACACTCACCGTCTCGCCTCTCTGTCCGGGATGTCCTGGGAGCCCATCCTTGCCCGGGGGGCCCTGAAGAAAGAATCAGAGACATTTCACTGAGTTCCGAGAAGAACCCTGCCTTGGGGACTTAATGCCACGCCTGGCAACCGTCTCACTTCCACGGCTCTTGCCCTTGGACCATCCTGAGAAAGGCAGTCTTTGTCCACCAGCCACAGTGACGGTGACGACTGAACTGAGCACTAGGGAGGTGCTCAGTAGCGTCTGCCCCACCCCAGCGAGGGACGTGCTGTCACCGTCCTCGTCTCCCAGGGGAGAAACGGAGGCAGAAGGGCCAGTCGACTCCCCAGGTGACCTGGGACCCACCTGTGTCCAGCTCCAAAGTCAAACTGCCCCCCACCCACCACTCTCCACGACCTGCTAGGCAGGCAACAGGCCCCCCGGCAGCTGTTTTTTCTTTTCAGAGAGCTATTTGGGGAAATGCACTGGCCCTGGTGTAAGTCGAACTGTACCCCCAAAAGAAACGTTGAAGTCCTGACCCCCAGAAACCGTGACCGTGACCTCACTTGAAGCAGGGCATTTGCCAGTGTAATTGAGTCAAGATGACATCACACCGGATTAGGGTGGGCCCCAGGTGGGCCCGAACCCAGCAACCGGTGTCTTTATAGAGAGAGAGGTTTGAAGACACAGAGAGACAGAGAGGAGAAGGGCCCACCAGGGTGACGTGTCCATGGGCAAGGGGCACTAAGGACTGGCCGCAACCCCTAGGAGACAGGACCCTGACCCCGCCCCGAGCCACAGAAGGAACCAACCCACCGACACCGTGATTTCAGACTTGTGGCCTCCAGAACCACAAGCCCAGCGGTGGCCCTTCCTGCCGGCCCCGCCAGGGTCACCTCCTGCCTCCCTCTGCCCACCTGCCCGCCACGAGGAGCTCTGAGCTGCCTCAGGGAGAGACGAGCAAGCCCAGGACACACCGACGTCCACGGGGCCGACCGTGCCAGCCCAGTGAGGAAGTGCGTTACTTACAGGGGGGCCCTTTGGTCCAGGAAACCCCGTGGGTCCTTGAGGTCCGTTGGGTCCCTGGGGACAGAGAACGGCCGGTTTGAGGACAGAAACCCTCCCTCCCCCCAGCAGGTTGGGGCCCAGCAGCTCCCACCGTCTTCCCGTGTGGCTGCTCTCTACACATGGCTGTCACTTCTCACTGCCCCCCAAATCTTCCCTCCGTTATCCCAGCTCCTCCCTTGCCACAGAGAAACGGGGGGGTCCAGTCAGGGTGCCGAGGGAGCCAGGCCACAGGACAACGCCGCAGGGACACCTCCTGCCATCTCGGCCACCTCCCAAACCCCAAGACCAGGGCCGGGGCCGGAATCTCAGACTGATGGAAGAGTTTGCTCCTGGGGACCCCCCATCAGGACTGCAGGAAACACTCTCCCTAGCAGGGTCTGGCTGCACCCCCTCCCCCCACCCAGCCCAGAGAGCCATGCAGAGGGGCCGAGTGATGCCGGCTGCCTCCTGGGAAATGTCCCCAAGGCTCATGACGCTTACCCGTTCACCAGGAGGGCCGGCCGGGCCATCACCTCCAGAGTTGCCCTTGGGAAGGAGGAAGAGAGAGGAAACCTTATTATCGTGATCACTTGGATACAAAGACTCCAGCCCGGGGCTCAGGGAGGGCCTGGCCCTCCAGGCCCAGTGCTGGCTGTGAGCACTTCCCAAGGTTGCCCGGCCCTCGGTAAGGGCAGGGTGCCAGCGCTCATTAGCAGCTCCCAACGCCAGCCCGGCCCTTGTCTGCAGTGCGCAGCTGATAATGAGCGGACTGCAACAGGGATCCGATATTCCCAGAACAGTCTTCTGAGTCGGACGACTGTGCTCCAGCCAGGAAGCACAAGAAGTCACGCGAAGGCAGAGCACAGGGATCTGCTACAGGGCCACCCACAGGACAGCAGCTGTCCAGGTTCTCACAGGTGAGTGTCAGTGAGGCTCACGGGGCAGCAAGACCCACACAGGGCTCATCGCAGAAGCCCCGATGGGAGCCCTGGGCAGTGCGTTCTGGGGGTCAGGGGCTGGGCTGAGAGGAAGGCTCCCCAACTGGAATCCACTGGGAGCCCGTCCCAGACCCCGGGGGACAGCCTGCTTGCTGAGCACGCACATGGCAGGCTTGGGCTCGGTGCTAGAAAGCCCTTTCTCTAGGTTTCTGGTAAAGATCTCTGTGCAGCTTTCAAATACCTTTGCAAAAAAGAAATGGGGCCTCCCCACCAGACCTGGTGAGGCTGCCTCTGAGGTGCGGTCTTGCGCACGCAGCCCAGTCCTGCTCTGCCCGCACTAAGCCTGTGAGTGTCACCCTCAGTCCCTTGATTCAATTTGACCCAACTGGTCTAGAGGCCGCTGGAGGGGATGAGCTCCTTCTTAAGTATACCCCCAAAAAAGTCTGTTTTTTTTTAAATGAACAAGGCCACGGACACCCCTAGGGTACTCAGTGGCAGCACTGTGACCTCGGTCCCCACCCACCAAGAGGAGACCAGGACATACCTTGGGGCCAGGCTTTCCAGTGATGCCCCGGGGACCTCTCTCACCCCTCGGACCCTGGACAGCCGGGAGAGAAGAGAGGTCAGCTCACGTCCTGCAGACACAGAGACACCGTCCCCGCTCCCCATGGCCCTCAAGACAACAGGACGTTACCGTTGGGCCTCGCTGCCCCCTCGGTCCAGGCTTCCCGGGGATCCCCTAGAATCAGAGAAGGGGCCGGTCAGTCACGCTCAAAACGCCTGGCACTGCATGGTGGCAGCCCTCGCCAGGGTGACTTAGAGACTGAGTCCCAGCAAGGCCAGGAGGGACACAGGCCTTCCCATCCCCGCAGTTCCAGCCCTGCAGCCTGACACACCTTTACCACCATCATCCAGGCTCCTCTCCTTAAAGCATCTCCTCCTCCCTCCCTCCCTCCCTCTGACTCCCCTCCTCAGCAGGAGGGAAATCATTATTGCAAGAAAAGAGAAGAAAGTCAACCCCTTTCATACATAATTTACTTTTGCTACAGTTAAGAATATTAGCCATTAAATTTTCAACAGGCTCTGCACATGGAGAAACTTGCAATTTAACATATAAATCATGTATCCGGGAGTCACGTGCTTCTCCGCTAATAGAATTTAGACTCCTTTATCTGTTGTTGTTTTGCATTTTCCAAACCACAGAAAACAAACGCACTGCATTTATTTTTTTTTCCAACGCGAAGATGCGGTAGCTGGGAAGGCGGTTTCCTGCAGGGCGGGAGCAGGGAAGGCGCCCCCAGCTCCTGGTCCTGAATCGCATCCGGCCGCTAACGAGAGAGCCCGAGCCGATCCCTGTCACCAAAGGCCGCCTGAGAAGTTGCCTTGCACCACGGCTCATTCATTTGCTGCCAGAATCAGAACCGCTTTCTGGAGTCTCCCATTTTGAAATGCATTTAATAAAGCCACTTATAACGACAAACTAATTATGTTGCTTTTTAACGACGCACTCCGGTTCCACCGTTCCAATCGTACGGCAACGTCCTTCGGCTTGAAACAAATATCTGCATGCGAAAATGAACCAAACATCTGCTTTCTTCGGTGATAGACGTTTTACCCGCGTGGACGCCGACGACCAACCCAGCTACTCCCTGGCACCTACGGACAAGCCCAGCTGCCAGGTCTCCTCACTCCCGCCCTCCGCCGATACAGAAACCCCTCCGTCCTCAGCCGGCACCACGGGACCGAACCGCGGCCCCAACCCTGCAGCACAAAACTCTCCGTTCTGTCTGCGCCGACTGTGCCGGGGCGGAGGCGCCGGGGCCTTGGCGGGGGCAACGCGGAGGCTCCGCCGCACATTCCGTCTGGGGCTCCCAGGCGGCATCTTCATCACCAGCTCCTTGGCGTTTCGTGTGCCGGTGACGGGAGCTGTGGAATGGAACGTGCCCGCACGCCTCCCTAATGCACTCCAAATGACTGCTCGTGAGCGCCCGTCGTCCTCTTGTCCCCGCTGGGAAGGAACGGACGATCCCAGCGGTGGCCTTGCAGATGTTCTCCACTCGAGCTGAGAAGCCAGACACGGGCTGAGACGTCTCCCAGGCGGCGGGTGGGTGCTTCCAAAGGCTGCTCTTCCCTCTCCCCAGGCAGGGCCCTGGGACCCGCCATGGCCCAGGGCGCAGGCCCACGGTGGCCGTCACTCTGCTCATGTCTCCACCTGCGGCCATAGCCAGCTGGAGGCCGCAGCCCATGCTCCTGTTTTCCATGCCTAGCCCACAGCCGACGGCCCACAGAACCAAGCCACTAGCCCTGCGGAGACTAGAAGACTAGGCAGACAGAGGGCAGGCAGCCCTCAGCCAGGAGGCAGACACACGTGTACACACATGCACACACACGTGCGTGCACACACACAATCAGTCATGCCTGCATTCGAGCACCTAGAAGCATCCATTGGACCAGGATATCCACGAGATTTAAAAAGACCTCTCTGGAGAACACAGACCTCCACCCCCAGCCCCGCCCTGCAGCCCTCTGGTCCCCTCCCGACTTCCCCCACACTGGGGCATGAACTGCTTTCAACAATCTCCCACATCACCCCCCGACTAAACCCACAGCCACCACCGGCCTCTGCCAGGCTCCCGGCCCAGGGCTGCCCTGCTGGGCTCAGCTGAACAGGCTTCGTCCTGTCCCCTCACCTCGTCACCTACAGCTCTGTTTTCCTGCCTCAGGTACCCAACCGCCATCCCTCCTGCAGCTCAGCAGAAATGCCACCGCCTCCAAGAAGCCTCCCTGGGCCTCCTGGCTAGACTTGATGCCTATGACCTCTCCCTGAGTCCCCCTAGTCCTTCACGATACAGTCACCACTCGTGAGCGCCAGTCACTGGGTGCTGCTCTCTGACAGCAGGGGGACGTCTGGTTTGAGAACCTGAGTCCCCAGCGCCTGGCAGAGCCCTGGCACGTGGCAAGGACATCAGAAGCTCTCGCTGTCTGAGCGGATGAACCGCCTCTGTGCGAACCCTGGGTTGTGAGGTGCAAAGCCCCAGGGCTAAAGGAGCCCACACACGATGTCAAAATCAGCCAGCCGGGCTCAGGACGTGAGCTGGCACCTGGAGGCTTCGGGGTGACCTGACGGGAGCCTTCCGTTGGCGAACAAAAGAGGACAGGCTGGCCCCTGCGGACAGCGGGAAGGGCAGCCCAACCCAGCGCACTGAGGGCGCCCTCTCATTCTCCAACCTCGGCACAAAGCAACACCCCGTCCAGAAAACTGCCCTGTACATCAGACGTCTGTCCTCACCGATGACCTCCAGAGGGCTCCCAGGGTAACAGCTGTGCGCAGTCTCCCGAACATCGCGGGGAGGGTGCAGATGGCCGGGCTCCGGCCCACCTGGATTAACCTCCATGCCACGTGCGTAAGAGGAGGTGACTGCCTCGTCCCCTCCACCTGAGCGCTGTGCTGTAAGTCGTGCCACCCACGGAGCGGTCAGGGCTGGACACCCAGATGCCACAGAGCAGCTGTGAGCAGCTTCCCTGTGTGTCTGGGCCACGCAGGGCCTGGCAGGTGCTTGGCAGGTTTTGTCTGGTGACCACAGCGCAGATGCCCAGGACAACAGCCAGGAGGGCCCTGGGGGCACCCAGAGCATCTGTCCACATCCCTGGCTCAGGGACCAGGAGGCTGAGGTGCCAGAGGGCAGAGCATGGGGGACCAGCGGAACCTTGGGCTACTCCATGTGACCTAAGGAGGTCTCAATCTCTAGTCCCGCGTGGTACTCCATGGAAGGGGTGTGTGGTCAAATCACATCACCAGCCACTGAAGGTCACGTCCTTCTCCTGGAGACACTCACTGCCGTGCAGTGGGAGAGGTCCCGTGTACGGGGGCCATGCGCCTGGTCACCCCAGCAATCCCCAGGCTTCTCAGAGGGCACTCACGAGTATTGCAGAGGACAGCCTCTCCCCAAAGACACTAATCAGACCATCTCTGGAAGGAAGAGTGACAGATGGGTGGGTAGAGACAGACAGACAGAGAGAGGACGGACGGGTACATGTGTAGACGGACAGCTAAACAGAGACAGGCAGCTGAACAACAGGAGGCAGATGGGTAGACAGAGACACAGAGACAGACGTGACAGTCCCCTGGTCTGCGCCGTGCACTGGGACAGTCCCTGTTTGCCTGCTGTGTGACTCTGGCAGAGCATGTTTGCTCTCAAGGTCCTGGCTGTCTCCAAATCTCTCCCTGTCTGTAAGGGAGCACATGGCCCGTTTTCAACGTGACATTCACTGGGAGCCCCGAGCCCAAGGTGGCCCTGCAGCCCCGAAACTCCCCCTGAGGCAGAACACTAAGGGGGCCCAGCAGGATGGGCCGAGGGGCCCCAGGCTTGGGACAGGGGCGCTGCAGCTCTGCGAGCCGCTGTCTTCCGGGCGCAGGTCCTGCCCGCGCCTGCTCTGCAGACCCCACGGTGCGGCACCCCGCAGGCCTGCCCCTCTGCCCCACGTGCCCGGGGGCAAGGCTGACTCGGCCGTCTTGCTCCGGTCTTCTCGACCGACCGCGCCCAGGCACCGTGACCTTCTTAAGGAGCGTCCCGGGCGGGCCTGGGCAGCAGGTACTCCAGAAGAGGGGAGGACACAGCTGCCCAGGGCACCTCGGTCGGGGGAGAACAAAGGGTGACCAAATGTGTCACCCTGGCAGGGGTCGTGACAGCAGCAGCTTGCTAACGGGGAATGACTGAATCAGGACCAGGGGAGGCCGTGGGACATTCAAAGAAAGAAAAGAAAACTCCTTTTCTCTTTCATTTTAAAAATAGCTTAGAGGAAAAGTCCACTTGGGTAGAAAGGGAGGAATCTGGTTTCCACTAACGGCCTAGAAGAGCTTTCCAGATTGAGGAGCTTTGCAGAGAGCTCTGTTTTCCCAACACTCGCCCTCCCTTGCCTCCGCCCCGCCCAGCACATCACCGCCAGCCCAGAGCCTGGAGAGCGTCGCCTGCGCTTAGCGCCAAAGGTCCCGCGCTTACAGCCGGCGGCTCAGCAGAGCAGCGCTGGCAGCAAAACGGTGAGACGTAAGCAGGTCACCGGAGAACCACCTGCTACGCACCAAGGCACCGAGCAAGCCACCCGAGCAGCGGCCGGGCCGTCCTTACCCTGCCGCCCTTCTCTCCGTTGGCGCCAGGAAATCCAGGGAATCCAATGGAGCCCTGAAAGAGAGTCGGGGCAGAGGCATGAACGTGGGGCCGGAAGATGGGTCACATGGCACGTGCCACCTGGGGGAGGAGTCTGTTACAGCGCACGGCCTCTGACCCCAATGCCAGCAGACCCCCACCCGCCACACCCCCCGCCCGCCCACGCACCTTCCCATCCACTGACCCATCCATCTATCCGCCCACCCACTCATCTGCTCAGTGAGTAATAACTTCCTGAGCGTTTCACAGACTTCACATCTAAAATCCCAGGCTGAGTCTTAGCCACCCTCCTCCCCCACCCACACCCGTGTCTGTGAAACGCTGGCAGGTGTTTCGGGGGAAAAGGGGACACACGCTACTAAGATTAACTGGAGCTAGGACGTGGGTCTCACGTGGTGACACTGTGTTTGCTGTGCCTTGCTGCCACGTTTTGTTGTCTTCCCACAATGCCG
The DNA here is from genome assembly GCA_963574885.1 of Lepilemur ruficaudatus. Taxonomy (NCBI): domain Eukaryota; kingdom Metazoa; phylum Chordata; class Mammalia; order Primates; family Lepilemuridae; genus Lepilemur; species Lepilemur ruficaudatus. Next base: position 58,266 of record CAUYRT010107635.1, read on the forward strand.
CTAAATACAGCACGGTGGCTTGCAGAGCCACAAATAAATGCAAATTTATGCCTCGATTATAGCATCTAACGGCTACGTAATTCTAGAAATCTAGGTGCACACAGACAAAAGGTGAACTTAAGGACTTTGATCTGGCAAATGCCCAAACACCTCCCACGTGGAGGAAGAGGGGCAGAGCGCCACGGCGAACCCGGGACCGCGTCTGAGGCCGCCCACCCGCCCGCAACACCGGGGCTGGCTGCAGCCCTCGGCCGGCCTCTGCCCTCTGCAGGGCTTCAAATCCTCAAATCCTGACTGGAACTCGTGCCTGTGTCCACGAAGAGCTCACAGATTTGCAAACCTCGTGCTTCTCACAAGGGACTGCGCTCAGCCAGCCACGCGTACACCCACCTGTCAACCCAGGCAGGAGACTGGACCGAGGAAACCCCTGCGCGGGTGACACAGGGCTCAGGTCAGGACCTGGGCTATGTGAGCGCCAGCCCACCGCTGCCTCCAGTCCTGCCCGAGGACACACCTGCAGTTTCCAGGTCCCGCCCTCCCTTTCCAAAAAGCTGCCTGAACTTGACCGGCACCCTCCCATCTCTCTCAAATGTCTCCTCTTCTCTCCCAAAGGGACATGTATTTAAAGAGAAAAAATGTGCCCATCAGCCTCTCTTCACCCACGTTCGGGTGACAATGCCGTGGTCAACAGCCACGTCACAGCCACGTTCAACATGCCGCTGTTGACCACTAAACAGAACCCCTGGTTTGCAGCACGCGGCCTCTCCTGCACGGGGGTGCATGTCCACACGGAGTGTGGACGTTAGCATTCCGCAGGAAGGACGGGAGGGGCGTTTCCCTAACTGGAGTGGAAACGCCCGGAGACGTCCCAGCCCCACGGCCACCCGCCCGCGTGCGCCAGGCCTCGGGTGAGACCGAGGGGCTCCGGCTAACAGGAGGCATGCGGGGGCGCAGCGCGGATCTGACGGACGGGCCGCGCTCTGCTGTTAATTATGTCTCTAGTGCAGGCAGCTGGTTATTTTTTAAGGAAGAACCATGAATAATAAAATGCGGGATTTGAACAAAAACGTTTCCAATGATTTCCAAAGCCTCGAGGAGCTGTTTCACTTAAACCTGAACATGATTCCACACAAGAAAGGTTTTCTTTTCCTTTCATGCTCTATTATGAGCAAACGGCCCTCAAATCGCCCCAGTGAGCAGAGCTGAGAGGAGACCAGTGCGGGAGTCTGGGGTGTGGACGAAGGCCCCCAGCCGGGCAGCAGGTGCGGAGGACTCCAGGGCTGTGCCGCCCGGCTCGGGCAGGCTCTGGCCCCTTCCCAGAAAGGCCCCCCAGCACCTCCTCGCACCTTGGCAAATTAACCCGAGGGCTCTTGAGAGGCACATGAGTGTCACCCCCTGCATCACACGAGCCACTCAGGGAGGTCACCCCCTCACCCCCGCATCACACGTGGGGAGGAGGACGGATGAGCAGGTGCAGGGTGGGGAGGGGCAGCGGGGCATCCCTAAGGCGTCTGCTGGGACACCTCGCACGGTTGCAAGTTACCTTTGGCCCTTGTCTTCCTGGGTAGCCGGGCAACCCCGGGACGCCGAGTTTTCCCTGGGGAGGAGGAAGAGCAGCATTAATGGAGGGCATGGTATTCCTCACATCGTCTGCTCTGAGCACAGGAAAAGCCTGCGTGTCTCGCAGGGGCTGGCGGTCCCCAAGGCCAGAGGATCAGAGGATGCGCATCACAGAGAGGCCCTGCTTGTCCTCTGGGACGGAGTCACCAGGCCCCCGGGGAGTAAAGGGCACCAATCGGGGACTGAGAAGCACAGGCCCAAGAGCAGCTGACGCCACTGTAGAAGCAAACGTGCAGGAGGTAAATGCCCTGAAGAAGAGTGTCCCTCTCTGGGGGATGTGTCTTCACCCTTCTGCACGAGTCCCAGCTGCGGCACAGGCCGGCAGGCAGTGTGTGTCATCCCATGCCTCGTTCCTGCCGGGACTGAGGGTGGCGGGACGAGAGTGGGCAGCTGCTGGCCCCGGGCACCCTCTGGCAGCTGGAAACGGCAGGCCAGAGACCAGGTTGCCGTGCCTTCAAGCCATCGTGCGGGACACTATTATTGTCCCCAGTGTGGAGGCGGGAACTCAACAAGGACAGGGGTCCAAGTGTGGGCATTGGAGCGTCAACCCCCAAGCTTTGTGACCATCTGGAGGAAGGAACTCCTCCAACAGAGGGCCCGCTCAGGACCAGAAAGGTGCGGTCCATCCACGCATATTCCCTGGAGGGAGGGCCAGGGGCCTGGGGTGGACAGGCAGGAGCCTGGCCAGGAATCACCCCCCATGCCTGGGGAAGGAAGGGCCCCTCAAAAGCATTTAGGGAGCACAGATCCCTCCGGGGCAGCGTCCGGCATCCGGCATCACGAACCTTCTCCCCAGGGGGCCCCAGGGGACCAGGGTCACCATTGGGACCTCCGCGACCTTTTGGACCTTCAGGGCCATCTTCTCCCCTAGGACCAGGTGGGCCGATCTCCCCCTGCAAGTCAGAAAAGAGGAGGTGAGGGAGACCCCACAGCGACCCCCACCACCATTCTGAGAGCGAGGGCGCAGGTCACAGGCGCCGTGGTCAGAGCCACCGGGCCAGCTCGGCCCCACAGTGAGGCCGCTGAGCCGCTCCTCATGACCCCACAAAACGAGCCCATCCTGCAGCAAATTGCAGGGCTCTGCCGAGCGGTCCTGGCACGAGGTTTCCTGCTATTTATTTTCTCAGGGCTGCACACACTCCTACTTCCCAATTACCTTCTCTAAATTGAGTGCCTCTTGGCTAAAATAACTTTGGTTAACAATAGTGGCTCTGAATTGCTACTTCCCCAAATAGAGCAGAATGACTGGGAGACGCTCTCTTCTTCTGAAAGCCCAGGAGGTATGGAAACGGACCACAGCCCTGCTTCTGCAGTGGCCCGTGCAAGACAGGTGCTCAGAGACAGAAGGGCTGAGATTCTGCCTGGTCCCACGTCCCCAAGTTACAGATGGGGGGCCTGGACCCCCACAAGGAATGGGGGCTCCGGGGCCGGCCAAGGCCACCAGTGCGCCAGGGCCCAATCTCCATTGCCCCTCCTGGCGCTCTGCCTGCTGAATCCTGCTCTGATCATCTGCTTCGGAGAGCAGCTGTGGAACCGCTGTGCAACCTCACAGCAAGAACGTGCACGGCGTAGATAAAGAAAAATAGTAACTTCCCAATGCTCAGGCTCTAAGGTAGAGTCCCTAAGGAGTGTTCTTCTCGTTCAATGAAATAACCCTTCACTTATTTACAGAGCACCCACAAAGTGCGGGGCGCTGGCTCTGCCCTCCGGGAGAACTTGAGATTCACAGCCCCGTGTCCGGGGCCCAGGAGGTGTCCCGCTCCTGGTCCCACCTTGGCCAACTGTGACAAGCGCTCCACTCATGGAGCCTGGGCACAGGGGCTGCAGGATGGCTTCTGTGTCATCTCTCTCGAAGCTTTTGACTCCCTTGTGACATGGACCCCGAACGGGCACTGAGCCGCCGAGAGGAGGGGCAAAGGGACTTTCGCCGACCCAGCCAAGGGAGGCCCCTCGCACGTGGGGTCCGCAGCATCCTCCCACCATGGAGCGGCAGCACAGCTGGGACAGAGCTGAGGAACGAACCCGGCTCTCACACTCTCCCTCCTGCTGACGAGCGGCAGGTCACTCCTGTCTTTCACCTGCCCAGTTGGGACACAGTGGTGAGTGCGGGGCTCTCCTGTCCCGGCGTGTTCTGGAAAGGTGCCTGCAGGCCCTGCTTTGGAGGGGGGTAACTGTGGTAGCCGGACGACAGCCCTGCTTCAGCCGACATCTGTCCATCCAGCTGTGTGCACAGCTGCCACCACGGCTGCGCCCACCCGGATGGCGGAGGTACCCGATTCTTCCTGCCTGGGCTTCTGCTCCTCCTCCCCTGAGGTTGTCAGGGAAGCCTCCAAGTGTCCACACCAGCAGTCGGCCTTCCCTGGCAGCCCCGGCCCGGAAACTTGATCCCGTGCCATTTGTGCCACCTTCTCTCTGTCTTACGAGCACACGGCCCGTGGCGTTCTGCAGGCGCCGGCCACGTGCGCAAAGCCCGGCCCCTGCGAGCCCCCAAGGGCTCTGTCTGGAGCGGAGATCAATTATGCACTAAAAACAAGCCAGGTTGCTGCGGCTTCTCCTGGTAGCTAGGATGAGATCACGGAACACAGGGACTGCCTGGGGCCCTAATGAGCCCACGAAACACTGATTGGGGACCAAGTCACTGGCCGGGGTGCTGCCCTGCCAATGGCCGGCCCCGTGGTCTAGGCAGGCTGCTGCGCCCCTGGTCATACTGGGTCGTTTCCATGACCTCGCTCCTTTCTCTCCCAGGCACCTCTCCTCATTGCTCTTGAGTCAGGCGTATTGCTCCGCAACCCACAGCGTCAGCCGGGAGAAAACCGAGTCCCTGCCGAGCCGCCTGTGCAGGACACGGGGCAGAGGAGCCAGTGGCCACAGTTATCCCAGGCCCCAAGCAGGGAGGAGGTGAGAGCCAGGCCCCCGGGCTCCAGGCCGCCAGCCTTCCGTCCCGAAATCTCCGCAGACGTGTCACCTCCCTTCTGAGAAGCTGCCCTGTGGCCCCAAAAGCCCTCAGCCCCTCCCGCAGGGCCCCAAGCCCATCTGCTTTTCCCCAGCCCAAGTCCCAAGCCCGGCGTCCTCACCCGGTCTCCCTTGATGCCCATGTCTCCTTTAAATCCAGGAAAGCCGTCTTCACCCTGCGCAGGGACAAGAGAATGCCTCAGTCTGGACACAAGAACCCACCTCTTGGCGTCCCCCTCGCTAAGCCACACTCAGCACCAGACCCCCAGCGGCGTCAGCAGAGTCCACTGGGCAGGGTGGATTTGGGTGCCCGTCCCTTGTGAATGGCTTTCCCCTTAACCCTTCACACTCCCGCCACAAGCTCTGCGGTCCTGGCTGGCTCAGTGCCCGGCAGCTGGAGGGCAGCGGCCCTGGTCTTGGGGGGGCCCAGTGTGACGCTGAACCTTCTGCGCGGCGGGGCCTCAGCACCCAGCTGCCCAAGCTCCAGGCGTCATTTCTCAGAGCAGCTGTGTCCTGTCCGCTGAGTGCTGCGGGCCCCGGCAGACGAACGGGGTGACGCTGGAGGAGGCAGCTGGGCGGAAATGCCTCCCAGACAAGCTGCTGGTCCTGCTGGTACCGCAGATAAGCCCAGGGACAGGCTCCATGAGGGGAAAGTGCCTCACCAGACATGGCCTGGGGCAGCAGGCAGCCTGCGTTTCATGGGGACCTGGGGCCATCGATGCCGTGTGTGAATTTGGGGATTCACAAGCGAGGCTGTCAAAGGTCAGCAGCCTGCTGTCCACTCGGGTCCCAGGTCTGGACTTTCCCCACTCAGAACACCAGAGTGAAATCCCCAGCCTGTCCTACAGGCCACGGCTGGCACCCGGGGGAGCGACCTTGCTTGGGCTTTTCTCTCCTGATTCAGGAGCCACATCTTGGTCCAGGAAGAGCAAAAGGACAGGATCTGGGGACTCAGCCAGGTCATAAACATCCAAGGCCTGGCTGGGAGCTCACACACAGAGGGGGGAGCTTTCTGTGACGTGGTGACAATCCTGCCCTCCCTGGCCATGGTGTTCATGAAGTTCTGGCAACTTACTGGCAGTGGCCACAAATGATGCAGAAAGTCCACAAAGATGGTTCCTCACCACTGCTCCTCCCCCCGCAGATGGTCTCTGGCTGCCTGCGTGGCCCTTGGGGACACCACAGTGACTCTCCTGGCAAAAAGGCATCCCCGGCACAGCCCAGTGACTGTGACCTCAAGCATCCTTGTCTCTGGCTAGGGACAAATGTGACCAGACACAGCGGCAAGGCTGGGATGCTGGGAAGTCACCTTCAAAAGGAAAAAAGGTCCCCTGTGAAGGAGCCACCCCAGTGACCAGTGAGACAGGAGTCCTGGGACTCGGGGGCCTACAAATAGCACCCCCGGGGGCAACAGCTGTTCTGTGCAGGATGTGCCCGTCCCTAAACCTGGCAGGCTCCACTTAGAAAGCAGCGCCCTTGTGCTGCCCAAGTCGCTCAGCAGCTCCCCTGGATCGCAGGCTCAGAGCGCTGCCCGTGGCAGACACAGTCCGGACAGCGCGAGCCTCTTTGCAGTCCTCCCAAAGGGCAGGCAGCCGGGGACTCGATGCTTAGCAGACGCCACCACACAAGGACATCTCAGCTAGTGAGCCACTTCCGCTCCAGATGTGGCCCCTTGATGTTCCATCTTGAGAACGGTTTTCAGGCCGGCAGATTCCACGGGAAAGGACCCAAGCGGCACCTTCCACAGGAGCCACACCGAGCCACGGCACGTGCACCATCCCAGCACGGGTAAGCAGACGCCAGACACCTGCACGCTGGCCCCACCAGCCCCGCATCGCTGGGAAACTCCGCGGTCTGCCCGGCCAAGGGGCCTGAGCACCGTATGGAAAACGTGTCTGGTGGCTGCGCGGAGTGGCAGGGATGTGGCAGGAAGGCCAAGACGGGGAGCAGGTGCACAGCGATGCAGCCCCAGGAATCCAAATCTGGGCCTTGACTGAGGATTGACTTGCTTGGCTTGGCTCTGAACTTCCTTCCACCACAACGACAGGTGAAAGTGGCCAGTCACGCAGTTCCCCACTGATCAGAATGTCACGCCGTGTGGTGTGTCGAACACTCCAACTAGCAGCCAATCGTGGCACCTTTTAGCTTTTCTTAACCAGAATGATCCACCCAGGCCTGACCTCACCCCTGCCACGGTCTGGGCCATGCCGTACACCAATCAACGTCGCCCATCACAAAGCCAGGCTGGCCATGCCCGATGCAGCCGCCAGTCCTGGGTACACCAGGCACATTCTGCCCTCAGAGCCATGTGGAGCCCGGGAGCCGGCCCGTCTCCCACCCTGCCCGCCTCCGCGGCACCGTGTGGATTTCTGCAGCTCCCGGGGCCGCCCAGGGACGATCAGACTGAGAAACGGACCTTTTGCCAGCCGCCTCGCTCCCTTCCGCTGGGGAGGAGAACGTGGGGCAGAAGGTGTCTGCTGGCCCCCGGGGGCAGTGGGGATTGTGCCTCGCTTCAGGGGCAGGGGCCGGGCCTTCTCCCTGGGCAGAGGCACAAAGCCCAGGCCCACTCAGCCCCACCACGGGACATGCCCCACGGTACCCTAGGGTCCATCCTCTGCAACTTATTGTGTTTCCCTTTGCAAACAAACACACTTCCCTGCAATGTGGTGTCGCTCCCCCTCCGCACACAGAGGCAGCATCCACCTCAGCTGCCTCTAGGCAGCATCGTCACATAAGGAATCAGCTCTGGCCGGGCCGGGGGACACTCACCTTCTCACCCTTCGTGCCCTTCAGGCCACGGATGCCGTCCGCCCCCTGGGACAAGGGAAGGAAGAAGAGAGCAGTTATGAGCCGTAGCCTGCACCGAGCGCCCACAGGAGCAGCTCTGAGCCCCGAGCACTGAGAAAGGCTCAGTCTCCATGGCAGAGGGACGCACCCATCGCCCACCCCACCGACAAGTGCCCTGGCACGCGTCCCCAGTCGCAGGAGGAAGGTCCCCCATCCTCACATGGACTGCGCCAAGGCCCAGGGGAGGCCCAGAGTGTCCACGATTCCTGGACTGACCTCCACGGACTCCTCCCCGTTATGCAAGAGGCCCAAACCTGCCCCGGCCCTGCCAAGGGCACACGGCCTGTAGCCAACACCCCGTCTCGGGGTCCCCCCGCTCCCCATGCTAACGTATCAGAGGTTTGGGGAGCAAGTGGGATGTGGCGTCTAGGTCAAGCCAACTCATCCATGTCCCGGCCCCTGCTCTGTGGCCTCTGACAATGTCCCAGATGTCTTTGTGCCTCAGTTTCCTCATTTGGGAAGTAGCAATGATGACCATCCTTACCTGGTTACTGCTGCTGGGAGGGGCACACCTGTGAGGCCTACAGGACAGCGCCAGGCACACAGCAGGTGTATGATAAACAGTAGCTATGTGCCATCTGGTTATTGTGATTCAGTATTGTCATGAATGTTTGAAACGCTATAATACCATCAATTAACGACAACAACACTCATTATGGCTGTAATCAGTGGAGGACACACCGTCTCCTCTCCCTGCTAAACAGGGATGTTCAGGGCAGGCCCAGGCCACCGCCCCGACGTTCTCACTGTGCCGAGAGCCTCAGCCGGCAGAGGCAAAATCCGTGGAAGGGAATTACGCAGCCAGGTCCTCGCTAGTAATGCCTTTCGACCTCAGACCTCCCTGCAGGGCGACTGTGAGCTACAGATACTGAGCGCTGAGTCCAGTGGCTACCTCGGCCACCTGCCCACGGGGCGCCACAGAGAGGCCAGGCTCAGGACCCGGGGCTGCCGGCTGCCCTCCTGTGGCCAGCGCTTCCCATGGACTTTGCAGTTCAGGCCTTTGCCTGGGTGCCAGGCAGGGCAGAGGTCTGGGACGAGCCGGACAGGGATGGCTGGACACCAAGGTGCTCTGCAGAGCTGCGGCTGGGCAGGGGCTGCATGGCCTCGCCCACCCTGGAGAAACAGTAAATGTGACTCCAGCAGTACCATGAGCCCTGAAACCTGGTCGCCCGAGGGTCTGGTGCATCAGGGGATGTGGGCGGGCTCGGCCAGGCGCATTCGCACACTCCGCCATCGACAATGACGCCGGCTCTGCGCCCAGGCCATTACGGCTAAGGGAGAGGCGCCTGGCACAGGGGCCCAGGCCTGGGTGCAGAGCGGAGACAGCCGGAGGGCGGGGGCCGGAGGCAGCTGGGCAGCTCAGAGTGGCTCTTGCTCGTTCCACCTGACACTAGACACCCTACCGTGGATGGACGCTATGGTGCCAGGCTCGGCTGTTGGGACAGCTGGGAACAGCGGCAGAAACGGCAGGGCAGGCTGGGCAGGGAGGCCAGTGCCAAGCAAGCTCCTCCATGCTCGCGTACCCCCAAGCCTCTGATGAGACTCGGAGTTTAAAACGCAGACACAGAGGGCGCGTCGTGGGCATGCGTGTGGGGCAGAGGCAGCCAGCCAAGCTTGGGCACTAGCCCACGGCCCCCTGCGCCAGGCCAGCCGTCCGGCACGGCCCCTGCACATAGCAGGCGCTAAAAACATCAGTGGGCCCAAAGCACCCACGGTGGCAAGCAGGGACTCAGTTTAGCCAGCTGCCTCTAGGCCTGGGGTCCCAGGCACTTTCTGTTTTGATTCCTAGCAGGGTGCCTTCTTCCAAAGTCGGCCCGGCCAGAAGCCCCCAGAGGCACAGAGAACAGGCGGGGCTGCCGGGCAGGCAGGGTCTGTGGGTACGCGGGGCCCGCCTGCCGTCCCACTGCAGCCAGGTTTCCCCAGAGAGCAGGGTTTCAGAATAGCGCTGGAGCCCCACGCAGGAGGACATGTTAGGAGGAATTTCTTTTTCAGGGCAGTTTTGAATTCTCTCCACACTTGTTAACTAAGACAGCAGTTTTAGATTCCACTTGCTTCCTCTGAAGCGCACATAAAAATCACAGGTGTGGCTGAAAATACAGAGCAGCTTCAACCACCAAGGGGACCCAGGTTTAACCTGTCCAGTGACGTTTGCTCCTGATGTCAGGTGCTATCCGGCTCCAGCTCCCCTCCCTCGTGCGAGCCCGGGCATGGGTCTGTGTGCTCGGCGTTTCTTTCCAGTAGTGCTAAACACCCTGGCACGGCCGGCGTGGGGAAGCCTGGCACTCACTCTCCTCCCTCTGGCTGAGTGGGGCTTGGGGACACCACCCCCTGCCCATCCTTGAGAAAACAAGGAGACCAGATAAGCACTAAGACGCCTCCCAGGCCTGAGTGCTACCACTGTATGACCCACGTCAGAGGAACGGGACCCACCAGACAAGAACAGGGCTTCTCAGCTGCAGAACCGCGGACACTTGGGCCAGAGAGTTCCTTGTCGTGGGGGGCTGTTGCATGCATTATAAGGGTTCAGCAGCACCCCCGGATTCCGCCCATTAGATGACAGTGGCCCTCCCCAGTCACACAGGAACCAGCTTGAGACCAGCTGGGCTGGGGCATCCTTTACTGCGCTGGCGGGCCACCGTGGGGACGGGGACAAGGCAGTCACAGAACGGCGGAGACAGACAAGGAGACAGCCCAGAGAGTGGCAGGGCTTTGCCCAACGCTTGGGTGTAAATTCATAATCGGGGTCTTCTGGCAACCCACCCAGTGGCTGCGGGCTCCCCGAGGGGTAGATGTGTCTTTGCTGACCGCTAAGCCCACACACATGGCCCTTTAGAAGGACAAGGACAGAAGGAAACCCAGAGGAAGGTTAAAGGTCACTGAAATCAAAGGAATACAAAGCTGCTATGATCTGAGAGTCTGTGTCCCCCAAAATCCATATGGTGAACCCTAATAACCAGCACAGAAGTGTTAAGAGGTGGGGCCTCTGGGAGGTGCCTAGGTCATGCGGGTGGAGCCCTTGTGAACAGAGTTAGAGCCCTTAGGTGAGGCTGGTCCTCGCCCCTTCCCCCACGAGGACACTGGCGCAGCCTAGGAACCGCAGAGCTGCCGCGCCAGATGCTGGGTCCTGCCGGAGCCGTGGTCTTAGACTTCCCAGCCTCTTGAACAGTACGAGACAACTTTCTGGTGTTTATCAGCTACTCAGTTTATGGTATTTTTGTGATAGCAGCCTGAACAAAGACAAAATCCTTTCCCAGGAGGAAGGCAGGGCTTTGGTGGAAAATAACTAGATCTCTCTCGCCAGGGACTGTCTCTAATGGTGACCACGCGGCCAGCCCACCGCAGCCAGCGCCGCCATTCCGGCCGAGGCTCATTAGGCGGCTGCGCCACCCACATTCCCTAGCGTACAGGAGTACGAGCATCTCGTTCTGCAATGAAAACCGTTTTAAACCTGGGTTTTCCTCCACCCTCTGCTTCCAAGTCTCACTGACTGCTCATGTCACGAGTGAATGTTAATCAGACAGACATGGTAAGAGCATTCTTCATAAACATTTTACAGCAAACACCTTGCTAGCTCACAGCAGCGGCACTGTGCCATTAGCCACGTATGGGAGCTGGCAAGCACTTTCGCTACGCGAGAAGAATTTGTAAAATACCCGTGCGTGGAACTCACATAATCAGCATTTCTGCTAAATTGTCACCCTTATAAAATTCTCTAGGCACTTTGCTGGTAAAAACATACTTTAGGGAGAAACCTGAGCGGCCCAAGGCTCCCAGCCATGGGGAGCCATCTCTCTACAGCGGCTCTTGAACTTAAAACATCCCGATTCCTGGCAAACGGGAGCCGGGCCCCCCAGGGACAAGGATGAGGCACTTAATTGGGAATCAGCAAGTCTGGTCTGAGTTTTTCCTGACTGCGATGCCGATTTTAGTGTAATCTGGGACAAATCACTGAAGACTGAGGTCTTGGGTTCTGCATCCCGCAGGCCCCAGGGCTGCCACATGCCTCCCGTGTGCAGCAATGAAAGCGAAGCATGCTGGGAACTGCAGGGGCGGGCAGGGGAGCTTGGCAGGGTGTTCGTGCAAATCCCTCCAGCTGTGAACTAGCTGTTTGATACACACACGCACACGCGTGTGCCCTCCTTCACACCACGCTAAAATCACTTTGAAGGAAAGGATCACCACGAGCATTTCTGTGCAGCTTTGAGACACTGCAACAGCCCAGAGAAAGGAGAGAGCTTATCTGTGTACGTTCACAGGGGGACATCCCTCCATGTGCAAACAGGCTGATGTGTCCAGAGTGCAGCTCCAGACTGACACAGCCCCAAGCAGACACAGCAAGTTTGCTGCAACAGCAGGGACCCGGGTTCCGGATGCCGTCTGGAGCTCTGCGGCCCGTGTGACAAGGTTCCAGGAGGAGCCCCTTGTGGCAGAAAGTGTGAGTAAATGGACGTCTCCCGGGGACCCTGTCTTGCAACAACGCTGGCCTGCCCTGATGTATGCACGGGGACAGACACTCTCTTTCACTCTTCGAATGTGCGACGGCTCGGAAGGAAGGTTTCCGAGCTGCCCCAGGAAAGAGGCCGAGCTCTGCCGTCCACGAGGAGGGCCGCAGAAGCCCAGCAATGGAGACGCTAACAGAGGCGTGCGGCAAAAGGACATGCTCCTGTCCTGACGGATGGCCACCAGCATGCCAGTGGCTTTGTCACAGACTGGCTGGAGACTGTCCCCATGCCTAGTCAGCCCTCCCAACTCAGGCTGGCCACATCTTGCCAGCTCAGGCCCACTGCCCCGGGGCCCAGCATCCCCACTCGGGACTGGGAGGACCAGGCCACTCCAGTTTGGGGTGCAGGGAGGTTTAACCACAGAGGAACCCCTGGAAACCAGGCAATCCAAGCCCTGCAGGAAGACCTGCAACTGTGTGAATCTCTCTCACCTTGACTCCTCGAGGACCTGGGTAGCCAATGGGACCCTGGGGGCCAGGTGGACCCTAAAACGAAAGAGAAAAGATCATTGGCTCCACGTCAGGTGGGGGTACCTGGTCCACCCAGTTAGCTCCTGGGTCCTTCCAGCACGAGGCAGAGCTGAGCTTCCCCAGCCAAATCCCCGCTGTTGTGAACACCTCTGCGCCATGCCAGGTGCAGCCAGGTCAGCAGCCCAGGAATTAAGGGGTGGGCTGGGGAACAGAGCCGGTGAAAGGTCGGCTCTGCTGCGCTGGAAGGACACAGTTGTCCTTGAAGAAACGCATCCCAAGCCCAGGGACTCTAGAAATAAACAGGAGAGCCTCTGCTGGGAGAAGGGGACAAAGGCGGGCTGTCCGCGGAAGGGATGTCCTCCCACAGCCAGAGGGCCTTGGCCAGGACCACCCGCAGCTCCCAGGGCAGGGCGCCCTTGGCTCCCGGTGGGGCAGCAGCCGTGCCTCCCACCGGCCCGGGGACCTACGCAGGGAAGGGTCCCCTCACCCCCTCTCAGGCTCTTTCCTCTATGACAATAGCCCTCAGCCCCCCGGAGAGGACCGGCGCGGTGGGCCCCTGTGCGAAGCTGCAGCTCTGTGAGGCCAGGTACGGTCTACCCAGCTCCTGCCCTTTGCTAACAGGATGCTGGCACCCGGCAGAACCGAGCTCAGTGGGTCCCGGGGAACGAGGGCACGCCTCTTGTTCAGGCTGAAAAGCCGGTTCTCGGAATGGCTGGTGTGCGCGGCGGGCTCCAGACGCAGCCTGGTCAGCACAGCCCGGGTGTGGAGGGGAGGGCAGGTGCGGCAAGTACCCACCTGACCTCCTTTCTCTCCTGGAGGGCCTTCTTTGCCAGGGTGCCCCTGTCACACAAGAAAAGGCCCCAGTCAGTCACCCACCACCTAACCAAGCAGCCTCCTCAGGCCTCACCTCCCTCCGAGACAGCACAGAACAAGGCCGTGCTGGCCGACGTCCCCCAACTTCCTTCCCTCGCCAGGGACAGGGCGGGCACCAAGTCTGGGGTTGCCAGAGGGCAGCCAAGAACAGGCCTGAGCCTCAGCTCTCCCATCTGCACAATGGGCAAAGCAGGACCCCAACTCTCGCCAGGCCCTAGCAACAGTCAGAGCCTATGGTGGTGGGAATGTGCGTGGGTGGCTCCTGGCTCAGCCCCATCCTCTAGTGCAAACTCCACGGGCCACGACGCATGGCTGGGGACAGGGACACCTGGCAACAGGAACCTGGGAGTAAGGAGCTGGGCCCGGACGCTGGGCTCCCACACTCCAGGACCAGCAGCCAGGTGCCATCTGCAAACCTGGAGTCTCCGATTTCCAGGGGAGTCAGAGGACAGGCATGGCTACCACCTGCCTGAGGGGCCCCAGCACCTCCCCAGGTCCCCTCTGGTCACCGTCCCATCTACCTGGGCCTGGACCAATCCCATTCCCAGGGATTAAGTTTCTCTGACTTTCCAACCCCGGCTGGTCACTAAGTTTAATGCCATGTAGCTCACAGTCGGGTAGCCAAGCGTATATGACAAAAAGCAGAAAGACCAACGTTTGCTGTGTGGAGAGATAGTTCTACCAACAAGGATTCCAGGAAAGAGACTGTGCAGTGTGGCCAGGTGGCTGGCAGGGCAGGGTCTGACTCTACTGGATACACCCAACCTGCTGTGTGACCTTGGGGAGGTCACTTGCCCTCTCTGGGCCTCCACTTCCTCACATGTAAAATGAGAGTGTGGATTAGGTGCTCCTTTACCTTGAGCATCCTAAAGATCTAGGACTCTGTTTCTAGGTATGGCAATGCTACGGAGACCCAAATCTCTTCAATAAATGATCTGTGTGTGGCTTCTTTTTTTCTTTTAAGAGACAGGGTCTCTCACTCTGTCACCGAGGCTGGAGTGCAGTGGCACAATGACAGCTCAGTCCTACAGCCTCGAACTCCTGGGCTCAAGTGATCCTCCCACTTCAGCCTCCAGAGTAGCTAGCACCATAGGTGTGCGCCACCACGCCCAGCTAAAGTTTTTATTTTTGTAGATGATGGTGTCTCACTGTGTTGCCCAGTCTGATCTGAAACGACTGGGCTCAAGAAGTCTCCCACATCGGCCTCTCAAAGTGCTGGGATCACAGGCGTGAGCCACCGTGTCCAGCTTTGAGTGTGGTTTCTAAATTTGCATTAGTCGCACAGTTGGATTTGAAGCCTTTGCAAACAGCCTATCTGGATGGCAAAGTGAGTCGAGGTGCAGAAGTTTCCTTTTGGGGAGCCCGTGGCATGGGGCGTCTTTGAGAGAACTCAGGCACCGGCAGGACCACGCCTGCTGCTCTGGTCCTTCGCCAAACGAGGCTCACGGCGCCAGCGCCTCACGGCGGCAGGGCTAGACCCAGGGCTTGGAGAGGGTCCTCTGCGGGGGCTCTCTGTGGGCCTTTACTGCAGTCTCCATCAGACACTGTTCTGTTAAGGGACTGGGGGTGGGGGCATCCGCGGGTGGCTGAGCGCCGGCCCCAGAGGGAGGCACCGGGGGCAGACCGCGCACCCGGTCACTGCGGGAGGCCAGCGGCCTCGTCACATGCTAATTCCCCAGCCACGGCTGGAGACGACGGCGGCCTGCACCGGAGCCGCCACGCAGACTGGCGCGTGTCCGGAAAGCGCCAACACCGCCTGCGACCGTAGCGGCCGGCGAACGCTGGCGGGCGGCATTACTGTGACGGGCACTGGTGCTGAGGGCAGACTCCTGTAGTGATAGAGGTTGTAGGATGAGAGTAACCGGAGCGGGGAGCACAGACCGTGCTCGTTAAAAACGTGTCAACGGAGAGAGACTGAAAGACGCCAGGACAGGCGATGGGGGTGACGGATCTTCCCGCAGCGAGGGGCCGGAGCCTTCTCTCTCCACTTGTCTGCATTTTCCAATACTCTGTGAGGAGCATCACTTTTGTAATGGAAAAATAATAAAGCTTAAATTATTTGCATTAGATACTTTTCTGATTAAAAAAGTAATATATGTTCATTGCAGGCAATTAGGCGAGAGGAGGGGAAATTAAAACCCTTCATAACCGCAGCAGGCGGAGCGACCGTGGCTAATCGCATGATGTAGACCTTCCGCGCTTTCTCTGCGTGCAGGCGTGCGGAATTGCCGTCGGGTGATGTATTTTTAATTTAATATTATATTGTGAGCATTTTCTCATGTCACGGAATATTTGTTGAAATTCAATTTTTACTGGCTCTGTAATATTCCGTGGAGCCGTAATTCATTTCCCCGTTTCCCCACTGTGCGCCATCAGGAATTACTGAGCAATATCTTTCAGCGTGTTGGGTCTGCTTTGCTGCTCTGAAACACCTTATACTTCTTGATGGGTTATAATTAATCTCCTTTCTTCAAAGCCAAAACCAGACCAATGCAAGGGAAAAAAAAATCCCTATTGTGCCACCTCTCTAACGGAGAATTTTTTGAATCATTTTTTTTTTCTTCTAAGTTCTCATAAGGCAGCTGGATCCGTGTCTTTGGGCCGACTCTCGGGCTCCGTTCTCTGTGAAGCTCCTTCAGGCATCAAGTCGGCACAGCCAGACTCCAACCAGTCACGTTTTAAAGGTTTAAATGTAGGTCAGGGAAGAGAAATGGGGAGTATACGAGGGGCAGGCTGCTGGCTCACGGGCAGGGGGCACCCCAAAGGCCCTTCTCTGCACGCAGAATATGAGAGGAAACTGGGGACCCTCACTCACTGGTGGCTCCAATGTGGGGAGCGGGTTCCAGGGCAGAACCAGGCAGGTCGGCCGAGGGCCCAGAGGGAACAGTCCGGGCAGGGAGGAGGGGGTGCCGCCCGCCCCACCCAGCACAGCTCCTCCCTGAGGGGCCCGGGGCCCGGCCACCCGCATCACACACTGCGGCAAAGGAGCAGGGAACGCGGCAGGAAGGACACGCATCAGCCTGTCATCAGCGGCGTCACCCGTGGAGACGGGATCACCAGTGGTTTCCGATTGGTTGTCATTTTATTTATTTTCCTAATTTTCTATAACAAGATGTGCTATTTTCATAATTAGAAAACGCAATTAAATATAAATGTACGTTAAAGGACACAAATGACCCATTGGAAAAGATTAATC
This sequence comes from Lepilemur ruficaudatus, assembly GCA_963574885.1. Classification (NCBI taxonomy): domain Eukaryota; kingdom Metazoa; phylum Chordata; class Mammalia; order Primates; family Lepilemuridae; genus Lepilemur; species Lepilemur ruficaudatus. The sequence continues at coordinate 74,726 of CAUYRT010107635.1, forward strand.
ACTCGGTGATCAGTACTCTCAGTAAACTCCCATGTGGCCAGGCGACTGCGGGTCCCCACTGCGGCCCCCGCGGCGTGAGAACAATCGTGGCCCGCTGGCTCACGTCGGGAAAGGGCGATCTGTGCTTTGTGACTCACTGGACCAGATGATTATCAGCCACAAAGTGCCGCGTGGGAAGCAGGCACCGATTAATTGTCAACATATTTAACTTTCTTGTTTGGTTTTTAATGGCCTTATTAAAACCATAAAATACACAGTGTTTTAAATAATTGATTTAGCTAATCTCGTCTTCCGAAACAGGCTTTCGGCATCAACCGAATACTCAAAAAACAAACAAACAAAAAAACCCAGCAGCAACTTACAGAGGGTGGTGGGTAGAGGTTCACACTCACGCACACACGTGTGCACACCGGCATGCATGCCCGCACGTGTCTAGAGCGCTTCCCGCCCCCCCACGCCGCCCCTCCGCACGGCTCGGCCGCAGCCTGGGTTTGTCACTCGCCCGCTATTTCCAGGCGGAATCCAATTTAGCCCCACAGCTGTGCGCTCACACGGTGCAAACGCATTCGCTCGCCGCCCTCCCTTCTCCGTGCGCGAGCACTAAAAATACGCACGGCCTACCCTACCTCTCCGCTCCCAACACGGGGGCCGCACGCGGTGGCCCGGTGCCCGGCCGGCCCCGCTCGTTGCTCAGAACGCGAGCTGAGTTCCGGAAACTAAGCAGCACACCCTAGTAAGTAACGAACGCTCCCCTCTGGTTAAAACATGTCATGCAAAGCACGTCCAAAACCCAACAATCACTGAGCAGTCAGGCTTCAGACCAAACGGGTCTCCATCAACAGAGCCCAGAAAGAGTAAATGAGGTCCAGGGTCCCCGGGAGCCGGGGTCCTCGGCCCCGTCACTGGCGGGCAGACGGGGGCAGTGGGTGGGGGGTGAGGGGGGAAGGGCTACTCACCGGGGGTCCGTCAGCACCGGGCATTCCTGGGAGGCCTGGTTTACCCAAGGGACCCTAAAACAAACCAGAGACTTGGTGAGGAGACACCTGGGCTTGCCCAGCCTCTCTGTACATCCCCCAGGTCCCTTGTCAACGTCCCTGCCCCAAGAACACTTGTCCAGAAGCGAGGGCAGAGGCGCTGCGCTCCCGCCGGCTGGAAGCAGCACCCACGGGGAGCTGCCTCACCTCTGGCTGTCCCGGCACCTCTGGGCTTTACTGTAGGAGCAAAACCACCCCACCAAGTGTGCCGCCCCCCTCCCCTCACATCCGCCTGCTCAGATGCCACGTCCCCAGGAGCCTTTCCCGCAGGCCCGGAAGGATCTCCCCATGTCCCTCCTCTTGTGTCATGCAAACACCCCGGGGCCTGGCACGGTAGTCCAGCCACGGCAGTTCACCGTCCCTTAGGCAGACAGGGGGTCCCAAGCCCAGCAGCAGCCCAGCCCACTGCATTCCCAGGATTCTTGTGACCAGGGTCACCCCCTAGAGGTGCTGCCTGAGCTGCCTGCCCAGTGCCCGGCTAAGGCACAAGCTCTAGGAGGGCAAACGCTTCCAGCTCTCAGAACTCCAGGGCCCAGGACCCGGGAGGTGCAGGAGACATAGTCAGGGTTGCCAAATTTAGCAAAGCAAAACAACTAAAACAAAAACAACAGATAAACAACAAATAGTTCAAATAGAACTGGGTGTCCAGTATTATTTTTCTTGTTAAATTTAGCAACCTCTATACATACTAGAGAATGAATGAACAGATAAATTTACGAATCAGTGAGGAATAAAAATCCAAGGTCTTCCTCGTGCCTGTCACTCAGTTCCTAGGACTCTGAGCTTCAGCGCCCCTGGGGGACACTGAGGCACGGGCTGTGAGCCAGCAACGACCGAGGACCTCCCAGGCCTGCGCCAGGAAGTGCACCTGCAGGCAGAAGGCGGCCCCCACCACACAGCCCAGGCCCACCTACCTTTTCTCCTGGAGGGCCGATGGCACCCTGGGGGCCTGGAAGACCCTGGGAGGGGAAGAGAGGAAGGTGAGGGAACCACCTGACTCACCACCCTCCCTGCCATCCCCCATCTCCCCACCAACTGGCTCCCTCCTCTGGCAGCTTCCCCTCCAGGCAAGGTGAGGGGCTGCGGGTTGGAGCAGGAAGAGCTCCTTGTGGTCGTTCCCAGGCAACTGGGCTGGAGACCCCTGTCCCCGGCCTGACGCCAGAGGCACCTTTTTCCCAGGTTCACTTACCTGGGCGCCTGGGTTACCCTGCTGTCCTGGGGGGCCAGGCTCTCCTTGGGGACCCTACAGGAGACAAAAGCAAAGGCACCTACGTGGGCACTGGGAACCATACCCCCTTCCTTGGGGTCTCATCTCCGCCCCCCAGTCCTGGCTTCTCCTCCTTTCAAACCGCTCCCGAGTGCCTGAGGCCCACGGCAAGGGGAGATGCCCTGGGGCGGCCGGGAGGGAAAAGACAGGTGGGTCCCGCCGCAGGGAACAGAGCCAGGGCTTGGCTCCTCCGAGGCTGCTGGCGCTGACGCGGACACAGTGGGCACTGACTGTCCACGCAAACACACCCGGACATCCATCCAGGAAGGGACACGCAAAAGGAACTGACCAGAAACATTTTATTTGGCAGAAAAATTCCCAATCACCCTGTCATGCTTATGTCTCCCGGTGCCCTTGAAACATACGCGGGTGTCCAGGAGATGGATCTCCCAGTGTGTAAAGGTGACAGATTCATCACCAGCTGCTCGTGTGCAGTAAGACAGTGATCTCCCCGCACACCTGTGCTGACCTGCCCCGGCTGCGTGGGACCAGTGCCCTCTCCAGGTGTTGGGCACTGCTGCTCTGCACCAGAGGTGGCACCATGGCAGTGTGTCTGCACCCCCCGTCACCTCCCAGCTACGTGGGCAGCAATAGTCCTGCCCGGCTGGGCAAGGAGCCTGCCAGAGGACATCATCTGGGTCCCGGGGACTTACCACGTTTCCTTTGGGACCTGTCTGGCCATCCATGCCCGTGACGCCCTGCAGCAGATTTAAAAAGAAAAAACATACGGAATGCAGCAGAATTAACAACGCCCAGAGGGAAAATCGCGCCCAAGCAGGCTCAGATGTCCGCCCCACGGTGTATCCGAGGACGGCACAGTCTGTGGGGACAGGGAACAACTCGATCCCAAATCCCTTCCCTGGAGGGTCCATCGATTAGCCCAGCAGCCCTCCGCTAAGGCCCGGCGGGGCTGCCAGGCCCCAAATCCCATGGGGCAGGCCCCAGGTCTCAGGAAAGCGGGTCAGAGGGCTGGTAAGGTACAGGGACAGGCCCTGCCCGGGGGAGGCCGCCCACTGGGGCTGAGCCCCACTGCAACCACGGCTTCTCCCCCTTCCAGAATTTCCACAGGAGCTGCTGGGAGTTCTTTCAAGCAGGGAGGAAACGTGGCACCCTGGGCTTCTGCCGATAACCCAGACAGCACTCGCTGTGTGCCGGAAAGGAGCACAGCCGGTGTCAAAGGGGGGCTGTGAGGCCGGCGAGCCTCGGGCCCCCACTGCAGGCCCACGCCTGTGGGAGCTGGGTCTTTTTTTTTTCGTATGTGGGCATTAAAGACCTGCTCACACCTCACACCAGCCGCAGGCAGGTGTGCAAAGTGGTCAGCGCAGATTCCCTGCCCCAGAGCCCCAGTGGGCTACCAGCTGAGTAGCGGGGTCTCAAGGGCCATGATGGGGACAGATATGCAGAGGGGTGACAGGACTTACGGGAGGTCCAGGAGGGCCTGGGGGCCCCTTTGGCCCGAGCAGACCACGTGGCCCCTGCAAGAGGAAAAAGCAAAGAAAGTTTCAACTCAGCCAAGAATCCCAGCCCTCCTCCCTGTCCCAGGCAGATCCTGGGCCCTGTTGGCCCTGACACCTCCCAGAGCCTTGGCTGGTGACTCGGGTCTCCGTGTCTCCCAGGAGCGTGACTGAGATGCCCTCTCAACCTGCTTCATCTCCTCACTCCACCCCCATCAGCACCGGGAAGCAGGGCGGGTGCCTGGAGCTGAGCGGGGCTCGGACAGGGCAGTAGGCAGCACCCCCAGGGAAAGGGGCCTTTCAAATCCCCTGGCACTTCCGACACCTGCTCAGGACAGGTGAGCACAAAAGCTGTCCCAGGGAAGCGCCACACAGTTACACTCCGCTGCGTGGAGCGCTTCTGTGCAACTCTTGTTCCCAGCTCCCTCTCTGCAATGACACTGGGATCAGACAGCCGAGGCCGCGGGGAGGGTGGGCAGGACAAACTAGGTCGCCAATGGGAGCCTCACGCCAGGATGCGTGCAGGGGAAGAGTGGAGCTCAGACCTTTTCCGGACGGCCACTGCGGCAGAGAGCTGACCCCCCCCTCCCCTAGCAGGGAGGGGCACGTGGGAAGACACCCTCACCCTGCCGGCAGCACAGCCCAAGGCCCCGCTGCGCCTAGGATGGTTATGAGACTCGCGAGCTGAGCCGCGGTCACTGTCTGCCACGACGGGGCGCTCCCCGTGTCAACCCCACCCCGCCCGTGACGAGTTAACCAGCGTGTACCCAAGGCACACGGGCTGCAAGTGCCCTTAATTTTGATAGAACCTTTTCAGATTCAGTGAAAGAGAATCCTCGTCATGTTCATTTCCCCTTAAATGTCTCCTTCGTTATTTTAATACCGAGTCCCATAAATGTTCTTTAGAAGCTAATAGCCCAGAAGGCATTATTGCTCAGACGCGTGTTAAGGGAGAGCGCTGTGGAACTCTCCTCCGCGGCTAATCACACAGCGAGGGGATGATTTAGTCCCCCATGCATCACAAACGCCGACCCCTGCCCTCCCCGCGATGCTGCGTTTGAGATATTTCCCATCCATCAGCGCCGCCAGATGCACACAGCTGTGCCCACTCGGGTGATGACAAAAGAGACAATTTAAAGCAACAGTGAGTGAAAAGTAATTAATGTCCTTTTATCATGGAGGAAATCTGCTTTGGGCCTAAATCCGAGCCAGCTTAGGGAAAAGAGCTTCACACAGCTGCAGTGTGGACCCTACCACGGGCCCACAGACTCCACCACGTCCCTCGAGGGCCCACACTTCCTCCCGCAGGAAAAGCTCATGGGCGCCGCCCGGCCAGCCGGCCACTCGCTGCCTCTCTTCCTCCCCATTTGCCTGTTCTCAGGTCCGAGCCCCTTAATCTGAACTCGACAGCTCCAGGGGAGCCTGTCGCCACGCCGACCACCCACAGTCCCGCCAGGTAGTGCACTTACGGGCTCCCCGGGCAGCCCCCTGGGCCCGACTTCTCCGTCGTCACCCTGTGGAGGAGAAAAAGGCGGGACGTTAGGGACAAGCTGTAAAGCCCTGGCACCAGAGAGACCATGTTCCTGCAGCCGTGGAGAAGGAGTCTCTGGCCTGGGGCTGCTTCAGCGTACGCTAGATTTGCCTGTCCCCGCACCAGCTGGGAAGGCCTGGAATGTCCTCGCTGTGAGGTGTGCAGACGCTGCAGGCGACAGGCGAGGCCTGGGTGCTGACACCTGCTCGGGAGCTCACACGCCACGGCTCCAGCGGGAAGCTGGGCAGAAAGAACACTTAACTCAAAGGGTTGGTTCCCTTCATGAACAGCATGTACTCAAGTAGGGGACCGCAAGATCCCCGGGCCACCTCCTAGGAGACAAAGGACTCAACCTGACCAGCACACCAAGAAGAGCCTTTTCCTTCTGGCTCCAGAAAGGCGTGCTCCCCTAGATCCACCAGCTCACACCCAGGGCTACTCGTGAGCACACTGTGCCTGGTCAATGCCCCGCCTCTCCCTCCTGCCCTCCCTGCACGTGCAAGCACACGTGCTCACACACAGCCCGCTCCAATGCGGGTGCACACACACCCACACATACACACAGCCATGCACATGTATGTGTGCACACACACACACACCCACACCCACATGCATACACAGTCATGCCTACATGCCAGCACACAAGTACACACATACACCCCGTGCACCCACATGCATACACAGTCATGCCTACATGCCTGCACACAAGTACACACATACACCCCGTGCACCCACAGTCATGCCTACATGCCTGCACACAGGTACGCACATACACCCCGTGCACCCACATGCATACACAGTCATGCCTACATGCCTGCACACAAGTACACACATACACCCCGTGCACCCACATGCATACACAGTCATGCCTACATGCCTGCACACACGTACACACATACACCCCGTGCACCCACATGCATACAGAGTCATGCCTACATGCCTGCACACAGGTACACATATACGCCCTGTGCATGTACATGCACACAGTCACATACATGCATACACACATGCATGCACACACGTCTCCTCTGAATCAAGAAGCACAGACATCTAGAAGGATCCCTCTCTCCGTCCTCATCTTGCAGCGGACGGTGCTGATGCACAGACAGGAGAGGTGCCCTGACAGCGTCAGCCTGCAAGCTGGTGAGACAGAAATGCCACTGCAACCTGCTCCTCTTCCCCACTTTCCGGGGCTTCTCAAACCTTTTCCCTAAAACACCCCTAACACCCAAAGCCATTGTCCCAGTGACTGGGGTGTAAGGGGGAGGAGTCTATCTGCGCAGTGGCCCAGACATCGTGCTCAGCCTCCAGCCCCACCAGGATGCACCAGAACCCCAGAGCTCCAGGTACGCGTGCCCCAGGCCTCAAAGCCCGGCCCGAGTCCCTGCGCCCACATGGAGAACAGCTCCCCTCCTGTGTCATCCAAATGGTCAGTCACCTGCACCCTCTACCTGTAGGGCCACAGAGGGTTCCTTCCTACCCCCCACCCTACTCTGTTCCCCCAAATCCCTGCGCTTGGCTGCTGCGTGCCTCCACTCACTCCCCGTCCAGAGGAGGTGAGCAGAGATGCTAAGCCCAGTGAAATCTCTGGCATCTTTCCTCCCAGGGGCCGGGCCCCCGTCTCCTGCAGTTGGAGGTGGCCTTTTTGAGACCTGTGAGAGGTGACCCCCAGCTCCACCCATTAGCAGGAAGGACGGAGTCAGCGGGAAGGCCTGCAATCGGCGCCATCTCCAACGCATGGCAGCCGCCTGGCTGCACACGACCACTGCGCCCACTTGGAGTCCCTCTCTGCTCCCAGCCGCCGTCCCCACGCGCCAGCCAGGCCCCAGCCACACGCCTTTCTCCCGCGGCTGTTCTGCCAGCTCACGGAGCGGCAGTGCAGGCAGATGTAGCTGGAGTGACGATGGGTACCTACCCTTTCTCCATCTTCTCCCGGAGGCCCCGGCGGACCAGAAGGACCAGGGTCACCCTAGGAAGCAAATGGAGCCAGCATTAGCCACTCCTGAGCAGGCCCCCCAAGTCCCCCACTTTGCTTTTCTCTAGTTCTGATGGCGAAACTCCCAAGTGCTCAGAAGAACCCTCTGGTGTGGGGGCGGTTCTTTCGGAGATGACGTCTGCCGAGGGCCGGCTGTGAGACTCTCCCCTCGGTCTCACCCGGTGGCCCCATGCCAGGAGGGTTGCCAGACTGGGCACCCAGTGGGCTCAGTGGGGGCCACAGACACACGGGCACCCTAGGGACACTGATCCAGGCTAGCCTTGACCGGGATCTCTGGGGGTGCAGGGCACATCAGCACCCCCACCCTCACACCCCGGGAAGAGCCAGCAGCTCGCGGCTGCAGACCTCGCATGCAGTTGGTGCTCACTATGTGCTCATCAGTCAGAATGACTGGCAGTGAATTGGAGACTGTCCTCGTGGCTGTGCAGTTTCCACGTGGTTGTTGGAGAACGTGGACGCGGCCACTCTAGATACACGGCAACAGTCTCATTTCAGTGCGCCACGGAACGGAGATAATTCTTACCGGCCAGTCAACCAACTGTGTGTGTGTGTGTGTGTGTGTGTCTGTGTATGTGTGTGTGGGTGTGTGCCTGTGTGTGTACGCATGTACACGTGTGCCTGTACATCCTCAATGTGCTAAAATATAAAAGAGGCATCAAAGAAATCTACTTCAAAAGAAAGCAGGTGAGAGAGAAAGCGTCTGGCAGCCCCAGAAAGCCGCCACATCGAGCACACCCCAAATGGGATGAGAAAGCCGGAGCAGGCGGCCAGGCGGGGCCCTCGCCCTCCCACTGCTCCTTAACGGGCACAGCCGCTGGAGATCAGCCCCAAGTCCCTGGGGCCACCACTTTCATGGGGCAAAGTGTCCTCAGCAGCTCCCCAAATGGTAGCTGCTTGGATCTCCTGAGATGCCAAGGATCCCGGGAAACGCAAGTGGATTTCTGAAAGGAGGGACCCCATCCTAGCCCCCTTCCATGCCTCTCCAGTGGCAGGCCCATCTGGCTCGCTCACCACAAGCTGCAGATAGGAAATACAATTTCTTTGGGCTAACAAAGACATCGCCTTGGGGTTCATTTGCATGCACTGGCCCTCGTGGGATTAGTTTAGTCACTATTTTGTAACGGAGAGGACCCGGCCCCATGCAGGAAACCCGAGGCTGTCTGGAAGGGCCCCTCCAGAAGCCCCTCCGCTACACAATCGAGCTGACCACTTACTGAGAACACACTTACCCTGTGGCCCTTCTCACCCGGCAGCCCAGCCAGCCCATCGAAACCGCGGTCACCCTGCAAGGAGCACAGAAAGGGCACTTCAGACACCACCGCACAGACACAGACGCAGTGGCGGCCGCCCTTCCTTGGGCCGTGTGTCACGCAGCATCCACGCACCCCCTGGACCCCAGACCCTTGCTGGCCACCGGCCAGCCCTCCTGCCACAGCCAACCTCTTCTCCCCCAGACACCAACACGGGCTGCAAAGGGAGAGGTGGCTTTTGTCCCTGAGTCCCGGGCTGCGGGCCGCGATGGGTCCTTCTCGCAGCATTCCGGACAGCTGCTGCAGCGTCAACGTGCACGGGAGAGGCCGCACGAGTGAGTGCAAGGACCCGTCTGTCTGCTCGGGGCAGCACCCTCCGTGCCCAGAGGGCTGCCTGACACAGAAGGCACTCACGCTCTTTGGCGGGGGCACCTGCGCTGCTGGCCCTCAGCACCCCAGCTTCCCGGCTGGTGGGAACAGTGCCCCTCTCATGGGTGTTGCAAACCACGAGGGTGATGTCATGGGCAGGATATGTTAGGTTTTTGGTGATTTTGTTGTTGAAAGAAGACCACAGTCTACTGAGACAGACCCGATAAGACCGTATTCTCTATCTCCCAGGTCACTCCTCAGCTCAGGACTCATGGGAAGCACGCTGGACTTCAGCCAAGACCGTTCACAGGGGAACAGGGGTGGTGGACACCTGGCATTTGGTGGTGACCCAACCTCCGTCCCTCTTCCACATAACAGCTGCCGTCCCCAATGTTGGCCCCGCATTGGAGCAGGTCTGTCATTCCTCCGGCACCTCCCATGGCCCTGGGTGAACGCTTCCACCAGCTGAGAAGCGGGGTCGGACCAGGAATGGGGGAGGCGCCGTACATCCAAATCAGGGCAGAGGGGTGGACGGGCTGACACCCGGCAGTGGGGGGGGGGCGGGTCAGCGGCCCCAGTGGATGAGCTTGTTCCTGCCCACACGTGGGCTCCTGCATTCACCACGGCAACCCTCAGGAGCCCAGACACCACCAGCCCGGACAAGACGACCTCCTGCCCTGGACTTGGACTTGCCCCACCTGTGTGGCCTCATCCCCCTGTGCCTTTAGGAACGGTGTCACAGCCAGGCTGCCATCCCCACCTGGCTCACCTGCTCGAAAGGAGCAAATGTCCCCCTAAGAAAACTAACCCCACACAGGCTTGTGAAACGCAACACCCCCCGCACCCAGGTCTTCACGTCAAATGCCAGAGCGTCTGACCCAAACGAATCATCACTTGTCATCATAAGCACAGCGGTCACATAACCAGCATCCAGCATCTTGGTCGTGTGACCATAGGGACGATGGGGACCAAGGCACCGGGGCACCAGAGGGCAAGCGGCAGCCTACCTTGGGGCCAGTCTGTCCAGGCATTCCTCTGGCTCCGTCACTCCCAGCCCGACCCTGGAACAGAGGAAAACCATCAACACAAAAGAGCCGAACGTCACCAAGGCCCCTGGGCAGTGTATGCACCCCTGGGACACAGAGCAGCCCTCGGAGCAGCTGGCTCGGATGTGGCCTTAGGGACGGATGTGCCCTTCAAATGGAGGGGAACAGCCAGCCTCGTGCACCCGAGTCGGGCCCGCCCCTTGAGGCACCACTCAGGGGACAGTCCCCCCCTACCCCAGACCTGGGCCCCGACCGCCTGAACTACTGTCACCAGCCACCAGTTCACAGCACCAAACACTCACCCGCCTTCCGGGCTTCCCCGCCGGACCAGGCGGGCCCTGCACACCTCGGGGACCCTGCCAGGAATCAGAGGACAGAGGGTCAGTGGCGTGTCTGTCTTTTTCAGAGGAAGGAGCAAAGCCTTGTCCCTGTGTGTGCCGACCCAGCCCGTGGCTTGTGGTCCCAGCTGCCAGCACACGGGTGTCCCAGGGACGGTACAGGGATCTGCCTGGAGTCGGGGCAAGGGACAGGAGACACAGCCAGCTCCTCCCTGCCGCGGGCGTCTGTCAGCCACGTCTGCTCCACTCTCAGTGTTGCACAAAGGGGCGGCAGTTCCCACCCATTTCCTTGAAGAAATGCAGCAACCGGGGCACCACCCCTCGCATAGTCACCATGCCCAGGAACGGGGACACCCTCCAGGGACAAAGGCAAGGCTGCCACGTACCTGCGGCCCCATGTCTCCCGGCTCGCCCTTCAGTCCTCCGCTCCCAGGAGGGCCCTAGGGGGACGGTTGTGGGTTAACACCGCTCAGAGGAGGGACAGGCGCAGGAGGAGGCTGTTGGGGGGACGGGGACTTGGGGGAGGGTGGGGAGCTACACGTGGATCGCCCTGTGGGGCAGGGCCTCGCACCAAAGCCCAAAGCCAGCACGTGGCATTTGGGGCCCCCAGCCCGATCCGCCAGCCTTGAACAGAACCAGCACGAGAAACTGTCTGGGTCACTTCCCAATTTGGAATGACATTCTAGACTGGGGAGCTCACGAGAACCACAAAGCCCATGGAGACATTTCTCTCTCCAGGACACACTTGACTGCGGTCCCTCAAAGTCCCCAGCTTCACGCAATGTGTGCACACACTACGCCATCAGCGCAAGACCCCCCGACGCCGGCGGCTGGCGCTGACTCAGCCTCTGTGAGCAGGGACTGAGCCCAGCCCCAGGGCGGACAGCAAGAGAGGGCCCCCGCGGCACCGAAATCCCGCATCTCCTACAAACTCGCACTTCGTGGAGACCCCAAAACCCAGCCCCGGTGCCCAACACCGTGCCTGCAGTGAGCGCCCTGGGCACACGCCATGCGTATCTCCTGCACCAAGGACCTGGTGAGAGCTGAGCGGGGGCCACAGGACCAGCGCAGGGCTGGGCTGGACACGCTGTGGTTGGCCTCACATTGGGTTATTCTGACTCTAAAGCAGGGCTGCAAAGATTGACGGGGCCCTAGAAGAAAGAAGCTCGGATCCCGGGTTCATGAGGCAACGTCACAGCCACTCTAAGAGTGGCGACCTGGCTCCCAGATCTGCCAGTGACTTACCATGGGGCCGGGTCTCCCCGTGAGACCCATCGGGCCAGCTGGTCCCCTCAATGCCAGCTGCAAAAGGAAGACGGGACAAGCTGAGGAAGGGGTGAGGCCAGGAGGGAAGGGGCAGACTGGACAGGGAAGGGACAGAGGCTCTGTGGGCAAAGGTCCCCTGACTTCCCAGGAGCCCACCCACCTCACTCCCGTGGGGCTCTCCACACCAGCCGAGTGCAGCCGGGGTTGGGGCCCACCTCCTCTCTTTTGGGGGGCTCTGTGAGCTTCTTCCTCTCTGTCCCCCCACACAGCGAGAGCCGCTCTCTACCCTTCGCCCTTGGCTGAACTGGAATAAGCCTCGCTGTCTAGGCAGGTGGGCAGCGTTTCCCATGGAGCTCGGGCCGAGTCTCGACACACTTTATTTCCCGGGAGGCACTCTGAGCACATTCCAGCGACTGGGGAGGTGTTTGTGGGGGTGGGAAACCCACACTGCCCTGGGCTATCACCCATGACCCCATCCGGATGTGACCCCACCTGCCACCCTGAAGAACCGCTTCTGCTCCTGCTACGTGACTCTGTTTCCCCGGCCAGCCGCCATTTTTATTGCGGACGATTATTTTCCACTATGAAATCTTACAAGCCCCTCACCACTCGGCTCCAATTAAAATACCCGCAGATAAGCGGCCGGCCAGGCAGGCCCAGTCCATAAATCTGGCGCAGGTAATGGGGTTGGTTACGCACCGTGTTGCATCACCCGGGCAATTTGTTCCGTAGCAACAACTCGATACTTACCCTGTCCTGCAATTACCCTGCGCTCTGCTCATTAACATCTACTCCGGCCGCTCGGGAGCCACATAAATATTCCTCAAACAAGGGATATGTAGCAGCTTCCTCGCGAGCTCCGCCGAAGGATCCCCCACCCATCCCAGCCGCGGGGCAGCGTCTATTCCTGCCGTGGGCGATCGGCAACGCAGCTCGCTAATTAGCTGACTTGCAACAAGGAAGCAAACGCTCCTCTGCAGACCCTACTCCTTGGGACCTCCCAGGGCGAGAGCCAGGGGCTCTGGGGCCCAAGGGGTCTCGCCCAGTGGTGCCCAGTTGTGCCCAGCCCCAGCCCACGAGCTTGAGTCAGTCCCCGGGCACCACTCCCAGGAGCCACTGGGGTTTCTCCCTGTATCCCGGGAGCCCAGCAGAGACCCTGCATAGAGGGGAGGGCAGCCAAGGGCGGAAGTGGGCCCATCAGGTCAGAGGTAACCAAGGGGCCCAGATGCCCTCACAAAGTCAGAACCTGGACCCTCAGGGAGGACAAGGAGCCCTGAGAAACCTCCCTATCCCTCATGCTCACAGGACACGGAGGATTGGATGCTCCCACGCTCCAGATGCCGGGGTCAGGGAGGCACCTCCTCTCCAACAGGCCCTGAGCCAGGCCCCAGCCACGTCAGCCCATGTGGGGGGCCCTGACCCCCTCAGCACCTGGGACCCCATACTCACCCTGGCCTGCTGCAGGATGGCTTGTGCCTGGGACTCCTGGGCTGAGACCATGGGGCCTTTGGAGCCTGCATCACCACCACCGCCAAATCGGAACTGCAGGTGCAAGACAAGGGTCATCCGGGTGCACTGATGTGGCACCCAGGCCAGACCCCAGCCAAAGCCATGCCCACAGTCCTCTTGGGTGACCGCAGAGCCTTGCAGGGTCTGGTGTGGCACCCTCTGGCCCCAGACCCCACTGCAAACACCGTCCACCCCAGAGGTGTGGAACTGCCCCCAGCCCCCATCAATTTCAGCCCCAGGGACACCTGGAGACCCCCCCCCCAAAGATGTCCAGGAAACCCTTTCTGGTGTCCAGAGCATCTCAACCTGAGACCCCACAGCTGCCAGGTATTGCTGAGAAAAACCAAGGGCAGAACACAGATGGCTGTGTGGAGGAGGCCTGGGAGAGACGTCCTCGCCCCACAGCAGGGCTCCCTGACTGTGCCCAGCCCCGGGCACCAGATGGATGGGCAGCACGGAGTCCCGAAAGCAAACCTCAGTCACGAGACTGACGCACGAGACCAGCTGGCGCCCTGGGAGGGGTCCTCACCCTCCCGGCCGGCTCCCCATGAAGGAGATGGTCTCGTCCCCTCAGTAGCCCCCAAGCTCAGGGGAAGGTCAAGTTCAGGGAGGCCTGAGTGGTGAGTGGGATGCCCACACAGCTGTCTTTCAGACAGAGGGACCCATTCCCTCTTGGAGCTGAACCCTCGCCAGCGCCTGGGGACAGGCGGGTGCCTTGTCCTCCTAGCCCATCCGCCTGTCAGTGGGACACCCCAGGAGCCAGCTGGCTGAGCCTGGGCATTGGGTGGCTCATGGCTGTCCGCGGTGAGCACTCCCGCCTGTAAAATATACCTTGGGAGTACAAAAGACATGGCGCCTTTATCAGCCATCTGTCCCAAGAAAAAGCCTGAGAACCAAAAGTCACCGTCTCCCATATCTGCCCTGGAAAGGGGAGTCCATGTGAGCTTCCCACCTTCTCCGCAGAGCCCTTTGTGAGGGCCAGGGAGCTCGGGGCTGAGGGGCAGGGAGGTGCACCCAGCAGGTCAACCGCCCACCAGGAGGCACTCATGTCAGGGGACACACTGGGCCCTGGGAGCCAGGCCAGGCTGCATGCCAGCCACCCCCCGAGCCCCAGCTGCCCGTCTGTGAAGCAGAGGTCAGAGGGCCACCTCCTCTACTCTGCCACAGACACAGAAAACAGGGGCCTGGACCTCATTTGGATATGTTGCTTAGGTCCAAATCTAGAAAGTTCTGGAGTAAAACCACCGGGGCTACAAAAGATCACAGAGGATCAAAGAGGTGGCTTCCAAGGCCACACCTGGGCTATCTCCTGCTGACAAGCACCGGCTGGTTCCCAGGGAGCTGAGTGCTCGACCCCGCATGGCAGGGAGAGAGAAAAGCCACCTGCACCAAGAGCCCAGTTTCACGAGCTCCCGACCCGGACCACCCGAGCAGTCCCGTCCTCCCAGCTGCCCGCTCCACAGACCAGGTACTCACCGGCAGCATGAGCATGGTCCCAGGGGGCCCGGGCAGGCCATCGGCCCCAGGAAGGCCTGGGCGTCCAGGGGGACCCTGTGGACAGGGGCCAAGAAGGCTGGGTCAGTGAGCTGCCAGAGCAGGGCAGGGCCGTGGTGAGCATGGGGGGGTGGAAGACGTGGCCCACCCGGGAAACACCCTGAAAGTGCACAGAGGGTGCAGGACCCCCATGGCAGGGAATGTCCCAGAAACCCCAGCCCAGAGAAGGGAGGGACACGGCTGTGAGCTGAGGATCAGGAAAGGCAGAGGGTGAGGAGGGATGGAGGCCTGGCTGGATCTCGAGGAACTCAGGGAGGTCGCCTTCCGCAGGCGTGGGCAGGAGCCCCGCAGAGACAACGGGGGTGTGGGCAGTGTCAGCCCCGTCATTCCAGGAGCCCCCTTCCTGCTTTTTACACCAATAGGAAGTGAGAACTCGCGGCTCAAAGGCCCAGTTCCGCCCTCGCTGCCAGCAACTGGCCCAGCCTTCACCTGGCTCCAAACCACGGCCTGCGGCTGCTCGGACGGAAGCCAGGACCAGGTGTCCACTCGCTGGGACAGGCGCATGCGGGAATGCAAATGACGCAGGGCCCTCCCCAGACCCAGCTACTCCAGTCTCTCAGGCGGGACCCGACAGACATCCCAGGACTGGATTCTCTAGAGAAATCCGCCCAGCTTCGGGACCGTGCAGACGCAAAACCAGTGAGGGGCTCATTTCATCGCCCGCCATTCCACAGGCGCAGGCAGACCCCCGCGGGCTCCGGGTCGGTGGGGACTGTTTTGCGTAGAGATGGGAGCTTAACCACCCCCGGTGGCAAGGACCCCAGGGCCACACTCCAGAGTAACTGTCCTGCGACGGTGGCACTCGGGTGCGTGTGTTCACACCACTGCAGCGAGATGCTCCCAGTGAGGAAGCGTGAGATTCGTCCCCAATTCCCGGCTGGGAAGACAAAGAACCTGGGTGGTTCTTCTGGAACTCTCTAGAAATCACCTGGGCCTAAAACTCACCTGCCTTTCGTTAGTAGTCATGTTTTTATAATGTAAGAAATAACTCACGTTCTTGTGAAACACACAACACAGATTCATACGGTGAAAGTGAAACCCCTTGGTGTCCAGACGTAACCAGGGCTGAAGCCCTGCAGAGAGAAGGAGCTGGAAACACACACGGGTACCAGACACACGCTAACAAACCCACCACTCTGCAGGGTGCGCTTTGGGAGGTGGTTTCGCTCTACCTTAATGGCATTGTCCCTCCACAGTGTCCTGCAATCTGCTCTTTCTCCTCACTGCAAATTACGGCCCGTCTCCGTAGCCTCCTGCATTTCCACGCCGCCCTGGCGTCTCCCAGCCACGACAGCCCCACCCTCGTCCCTGGCTGCCTGGCCTCGAACGACCACCTTAAGGATATGGAGAGAGTAACAGACCCCTGTGGCCTGCGGGGCTCCCCACCCACCTGCCACCACCACGAAGGGAAAAGGTTCAGGCTTCTCTTCTTCCTGTTTTGACCAAACCTCCAGCCTGGGAGGGTACAAATAAGAAAAATAAGAGCTGAGGGTGCCTGGACTTTGCTCTATGCCAGTGTCATGCTTCTGCATTACCTGATCAGTTGGCCTCCAAATCAGTGCCAAACTGAGTCAAGCAAGTGTTCTGAAAGCTGGCACAGAAGGGCTCTGTGCCACACCTATGCCAGATGAAGAAAGAAGGCCCCACTTCCAAACTAAGAAATCGCTGGTGTCTAACAGGTTTTCCCTGAGGCTGTCCAGGCATCTGTCTCCTGCACACAGATGACATAGCAGAGTGACCAGACACCAGCAAAGCAGCTTCTGCTGCCACTGCAGATCCAGCCCTGAAACTGAGCCTGTGACCCTCAGCTCAGCGTCAGCAGGAGGCACAGGGCACCCCGCTAGGCTGGGGACAGTGGCACACAGTCCCTACAGGACCACTGTGTTGGAATGAACCTAGACCGTGTGTGCATGCACGTGTGTGTGAATGTGTGTGTGTGAACCTCTGAGCAGCTCTGTCAAGATGCCCCAACCACTCTCCAGGTACGAGAACAAACTGTATCTACACGTCCTGTCCCCAGGCGGCCAGGAGACACAGGACAAATGAATCCCATCCTGCTTCCCTGCCCCACCGCGGCTCTTCTTGAAGCTAATTCCTCCCGAGCCGGACAGCAGCAGCACGTCCGTCCATGGACTCACCCTGTCACATTGCCACCGACCTGGCCTGCGTCCCTCCCCCCGACTCGACCCTGCTGTAAATCCAGCAGTGGGGGGGGGGGGAGGGACAGTGCGGCAGGCAGCGCCCCCGACGCTGATCCGGGGGAGAAAGCACAGTGTCTATGGGCACCTACGAATCTCGCTGTCCAGCTGGGGGCAATAATTGCTATTCTTCAGGGCTTGGCTTACGAGCCTGCTCAAGGCACAGAAAATGTATTTGAACAAAATCCCAGCCTAACCTGGACACAAAACAAGGATGGCCAGAGGTGGGAGCCCCGCCAGATGGGGGGACACCGATCCACAGTGAGGGGCAGTGTCGTTACCACCAGGCTGCTCTGCACACAGGGGTCATGCCGGGTGTGGCCTCCCCCAGGGCATGAAACGCACCCCATCACTCAGGAGGGAGGGTCCCTATGCCCAGTACTGAAGAACCACCTTGGGAAAGCCTCCGTTTTGGCCCTGAGATATCCAGGAAGGAAGTCTGTGGGGGGCCTTCCAAGGGAAGACGCAGGCCTCCAGGAGGCCACTCAGAGACCCAGACGACAGGTCATTGCTTTAAGCAAAATAATAAAAATGTGCTGCAAATGGGAATCTGTGCAAAGTCCACCCCTAGAGCAGCAGCTTGCGAGGCCGGCAGCACCAGCTGGAACTCCCAGAGGCAATTAGAAGGCAAGTGAGCTGATTTCCAAATGAAAACTTTAAACTGTCCAGAGGGCTGCTGAGATTCAGAAGTATTTTAGCCGCAGCATCCCAAAAACTGCCACCAAACCGGACTGCATTCACCAGCTGCTGTAATACCAGTGTGCTCGAGGGGTACGCAGGGAAGGAGAAGGGATCCCCTCGGAGACGCTAAGAGCACACGACCTTTCTTTGGCAGGGACACTGACCATGGGGGGCCAGCAAGCAGCGCTGAGCCCGTCCCCACCTTTCGGGCACCTCTGTTGAGGCCGCGGGCGAGGCGCCTGGGGCTCCAAGGAAGGAAGGACCCCCTCCATCTCCAACGCCAGCCCCACCCGTCCATCCTCCCGACCTGCCCGCGGTGCCCAGGGCAGGGCTCTGCAGAGCACACACCGCTCAGCCTCCGCAGGGACACAGCGCTGCCGCTGCGGGGTTAGTGGGAACGTCCTCAAATGCAATTCGCAAATGCACAGCCCCGGTTATCGCAGACCTCCCGAGGTCTGCCAACAACCCTCCCGAGGTCTGCCAACAACCCTCCAGGAGTCCCGAAAGAGCAGCACACATATGGAAATGCACCAGCAAGTGGCACGGATAACGGCCACCCGGCCCAGCAGCTCCCTCGGAGACACCTAGCTCTCTGTCCATGGTTCTCTTCTGAGCCTGACAGTAAGAGTGGGTGCCTCCCCGTGTGGGTGCCAGGAGATCTGGGCTCAACCCCAGCGGCACCTCCATCTCCCCGTGGGGCCCCAGCAACCCCACCCCCGGCCATCTGCCCATTTGTCAACCAAGGGAAGCTGGGTGGGGCGATGGCTCAGGCCCCTTCTCAACTCTGTCACTGCACAGGAGCAGGAAAGGCTTCAAGGAGCCAGCGACGCAGACGCAGCCCAGGGTGCAGCCCGGAAGAGTGGGGGAGCCGTAGGGGCAGGAGGAACTGGGAGAAGGGAGCGGCCACCGGGGCCCAGTACACTGGAAGCACAGAGCTGGGGCAGCAGCGGCAGGTCAAGGGTGCAAGATGCCCCTATGGGATGCCAGTGGGCACAGGGCGCTCACAGCTGCCCAGGGTGTGCCCGCAGGGAGCACGGTGCAGGAGGAGGACACAGGAGAAACGCAGGCGTGGGCCTGTCCTTGAGGAACTTACCGTCCAGTTAGGAAGAGAAAAGGAGGGAGCAAAGGGAGGTGACGGGAATCAATCCACAAAGGGTCAGAGGAAGAGGAGGAAGAGCTGCAGTCTCAGCACAGGACGGCTCCGTTCATGGGCGGGGAGGAGGCCTCCAGGTCACGCAGGGAAAAGCCCTCCCAGACAGACAGGCGACGGAGACCGAGCAGGTGAAGGAGAATGGAACATGCCGCCCCAGGCTGTGCCACCGTGGCGTGAGCGTTGCTCCGTGCTGACGCCAAGTGAGAACCGACCGCTGCGGGGAGGGCTCCCCTACGTCCCTCCTGCCAAATCGGGGCTGACACCTCCCGTGTGATGGCGGCACAGCCCCCTTCCCACCACCCACCCTCCCCAGCCCCACTCCTGATCCGCTCCGGGAGAGGGGCCGCCCGCCCGGGCAGCACAGACCTCACTGACAGCCTCACCTGCCACTAGGCCTGCTGTGTCCCTAGTCACTTTCCCATTGCGTGTCACCCCTCGAAGCCCAAAGCCCTGTTCCTTTGTCCAGCCACTTCTGCACCTTGCATTTCACATGTGCCCAAGTCCAGCCACTTCCTTTCGTTTTCACTGCGAGTCTGAGACGCCCCCGTGTCCGCAAGACTTGGAGTACTAATAAAATTGTACGCTTTCCTCCGATTACTCTGTCCCTTGTCAGCTCAGTAGGCTCCAGACACTGAACCTCAGAGGGTAGAGAAAGTTTTCCCTCTCTGACACGGGGACCCTGAGGTCGCCCACCGGCGGGCAGCAGGGCAGGGTGCCGACCCCACACCCAGGGACCACGCACGGTGCATGAGCAGACCAAGCAAGATCCGCACACTCAGAGAAGCCGCGCCGGGGGCAGGGCTGGTGTCCTGAGCAGGGCGGGCTAGAGCCCGGCCCGAGGAGTGGGCAGCACCTGGCTCCCGGCAACACCCTCCCACGTGGAAGGGCCTGGGGAGGCCAGTGGGCTGCAGGTGTCCCCAGACTCCAAGGACAGCAGGCTCTGGAGGACTTGGCTTCTCTGCTGACCCTGGCCTCAGTGCCCTTGCTCCCGGACCCTGACTTGAATTTCAGGGGAGCAACTGCTGAAACCAACGTATTCTACCGTCAGGGCCACTGGCTCCTCCAGCAGAACAGCTAGCTCAGGCCGCGGTTCCCCGAGGCACGGGCAGGGCCACCTGCCTCTGGCCCTGAGCCAGGTCCAGCCCAAAGGCAGGGACCAAGTAGAGAGGGTGCCCTCCAGCTCACACCACTGGGGGTTCCCAGCGCTAGGCCAGTGTCGGCACCATGGGCGCTCGGGAGAAATCCGTGTGACGGACAGACAGAAGGACGAGCTGACACTCAGCAACAGAGGTCGATGGGTGACGTCAACATCTGAGCCCCCTGTGGCCATCGCCCCATCCTACACCTAGGGGAGAAAGCAGCGTCCCCCAACGCCGAGCAGCACACTCTCACTAGCATGTAGACTCAGCCACACGTGTGTGTCCATCCGACGGTGGCTCTGCAGGGGGAGACTTGGCCACCGCCCCGCCTCACACGGATCTGTGGCGAGGGGTCTCTGGAGCAAGCTGGGGCAGGCTTCAGCCCCCACACCAGCAGAACGCGAGTCGGGCAGAACAGCGGCCATCCTGTGGCCTGTCTGGGACTGTGGCACCATGGCAGAGGCAGGAGGCATGCGAGGCTCAGCCTTACAGGGGCCAGCCATGCCCCCGACTCCTGCCATGTCCCCTGCTACAGAGCGAGACCTCCCTCCTCTGGGCGCCCAAAGCTCTGGCCGTGAGAAGCAACAGTACAGAGAATCTTGCTGTGCGGCCCCGTCTGACTGGAACGGCTCTCAGAGGTCACCCAGACACGGAATGACAACTCCTCCAAATCCTACTCCTCCAAAGGTCACCCTTGGCACTCACCTGGCCCCTCCCTCGCACGTGCCCCATGAAGGGTGACAAGCTTCCCTGGCTCCTGGCACCTGCCTTGCCCTCGCCTGCTCCTCCCTCCTCCCCAGGAGGACCGGGCTCCTGTGAGAACCTCGAGGTCCGGCCGTGACTTACTCTCCCCGAACCGCCCGAGTCTTCCTGGGGCTACGGGGCCTCCCACCTCACCACCCTGAGCATTGCCACAAAGCCACCAGGTACTGCCCCCAGACAAGTCCCTGCACAGTTGCTCCTGAAGAGTCCCTAGCCATGGGCACCCTGACGCTACCCACCACCTCCCACGTGACCCAACCCAACCCTCCACCTGCCCCCCAAACACCTACACGGTCCACCCACCACTCCGGGCCGCGGGCCAGGCCCTGGGGTAAATACCCACCAAGAGCCACACACGCCTGCTCCTCTCATCCGCTGTGATCACCTGCTTGCAGCTCCTGGTCCTACCGTGTCACACTCATAGAGTCATCAGTACAACACGAAACACAACAGCAGAAAAAGAAAACACAAGGGCCCTGCCCCAAGGACCCGCAAGGCTGCAGTACTCAGAGCACCCGCCAGGTGTCACACGGAAATCGCGGCCGCGCAGCTTCATCTCCCTCCTGCGACACAAGGACACGTCCTCTCACCCTGAGCCAGGAGGGGTGAGTGGGGAGGGATGAAGGCCGGCCAAGTTCCCAGCAGAGGAAGGGACAAGGCGGACTCCGTGCAGCCAGGCTGTGCCAGGCAAGGACAGAAACGGCACAGGAGCTCCGCAGCGGTCACTGCTGTGAGCCGGCCCCTGGCAGCCTCACGGGCCCACTGGGCTCGCTCTTCCCGGAACTGCCAGCCCCTGGCACGGGGCTGAGCGAGAGCCAACCTCTGGGGGTGTCTGAAGAGGGGGTGGTGTTAGCAGCACCCGGGATGGGGGCAATTTGAAGAAGGAAATCAATGTGCCCGCTGTCACCTCCACACCCAGAGGACAAACTGGGCCACAGAGCAGGGAAGATGCAGGGACAGCCCCACCGGGCTGTAATCTCCGGGACCTGAATCAACCTCTTACCCTTTCTCCAGGGTCACCAACTTGGCCTACGGGACCAGTAGTTCCTGGAGGTCCGGGAAGACCCTAGAATTAAAAATAAAGCCAGGACGGAGTTAAAGACACAGGACAAGCAAAGATTCCCTCCCCACCCGGCTCGGCCAGCATAAGGCAGGGGCCGGGGACCGCTGGGCTCCAGGGTGTCTGCAACAGTGGCGACCCCCTTCTTCTGCATCCAAGAGATTTGAGGGGTGTCACCAACCCTGCCCCCCCTCAAGAGTGCCTCCCACAAGTCACAGGAAAACAAAACCTGATACTCACGGCGGGGCCTTCGGGGCCAGGCGGCCCCTCCACGAGCATGCCCTGGAAGAGACGGAGAGGGGGCGTGTGAGACCCGGCCGCCCTCCAACACCTGGATCCCCACTGCCTGCACAGCCTCCAGCTGCGTGGCCGAGAGGCCTGCAGGCCCCAGCCCCTGGGCAGCTCCTGGCTGTCCTGGGGGAGTCACGGGCAGCAGAGTCTCCAAGGGGGCTATGCTGGGGGCTGCAGTGACTGACCCCCTGGCATCCCAAGGCAGAACAACAAGCCCTGGCCAGTGACTGACAGGCTCCTGTAAGAGCAGCAGCAAGAGAAGCAACTGAAGATGCCACGACGGGGGAGGGACCCGACCACCAGGCTGCCTGGTCTGCCCGAGGGAGGGGTGGACCCCAGAACACGGGGGCCCCAGTGGATCTGGGGAGATGAGGGCAAGAGGCATCGCAGACCCCAGGCTGGACTTCCGTCCCCGGCCAGGACAACTGTCAGGCCTGGTGCCTCTCCTCCCTCTGGGTGGTAAATGCTTCCTCCCATGCACACAGCAGCCGCCCAAGAGCACGTGGGACGCCTGGCCACACCCACCTGGGTGCTCAGCTGTCCTCCCTGCCCAGCCACTGCCCTCACCAGCCAAGGCCCACCCACTCGAGCCCCCAACCTCACTCGCTCTAACCCCAAATGGGGACAAGGCCTCCTGCCCCTCAGTTGCCTGAGCCCCAGGAGAGGCAACGTGGGCAGTGATGTGGGCCACAGCAGGAGGGGGGCTGCAGCTCCCTGCTGGACAGAGCCCCCTGGCCCAGGAGGCACTCCCTGCTCTGAGACTCCGTTTCCAGCCCCCCACCTCAGAGCAGGGCTTCTCTCTTCACTTCTGACCCATTAATGCCAGGCTCGGGCACCCCACTGCCCTATATGTCCTCCACATTCCACGCTGACTTCGGGGAGGGCTGAGGCAATGTGCTCCCACCCAGGGAATCCCACCCTGCAGGATCTGTGCACTGAGAAGGCAGCGGGATGGCACCTGGGCGCCCTGGGACCACGCACACGGGGCTAGACCCTGCTAGGAGGCTTCTCTCGCATACCCATGGTGTCGCCACATGTGGGGCAACAGCGGCATCCCCTCCCCGTTAATTCTTGTGACCCCTGGAGCAGGGTGAGAGGGCACCTGGCCCCGGCGTAGGTCTCCCTGCCTCCCCTTCCTCCAGACCGAGGAGAAACAGGAACGGCTGCATGCAGATGACTCTGCTGTGAAACAGAGCAGTCCTCTCGGGAAACCCGGGCAAGTGCCATGGTTTGCACGTGGCCCTCAAAGTCCACATTGGGAACTGAGTCCCCAGGGCACAGCGTGAAGAGGTGGGACCTTTGAGAGGTGGCCAGGCTGTGGGGGCTCTGCCTTCAAGCAGGGACTAACGCCGTGTCGCGGGAGTGGGTTCGTCGTAAAAGGATGAGTTCGGCTCCCTTCTCTCTCCTGCCTTCTGCCGCATGATGACGCAGCACGAGGCCTCGCCAGACGCCCGTGCCACGCTCGTGGGCGCCCCAGCCTCCAGAGCCATGAGCCAAAGAGTTTCCCCTAATTGTCAATTACCCAGCCTGTGGTGCTCTGCTACAGCAGCTCAAAACGGCTAAGACAACACGCCGCCCATGAGCAAAAGGGTTTGCCCAGCCAGAGGACTGCAGGCCGCCAGCAGGCTGGGAGCCAGGCTGGCGATGGGACACACAGACAGGGGGGGCTGCAGAGCTCCCCAGCATCCCCATTCCGCCCTCTAGGGCTCCCCAGTCACCGGGAAGATGTACGCTGTGTTTACACAGATGTACCTTCAGAGAAATACTTATATGTGTGATGTACACAGTTCAGTCAAACAGCCTCTTAAACCCCAGCTTCCCATTCCCTCCCTGACAAAGACAGCAGGGAAGGCTCCGCAAATGAGCTGAGATTCAGTGAGAAACCGCTGGCCACGCAGGGCCCGGGGCTGCAGCTGTCTTCCCAGACACACACGCCGTTGTTCTCGGGGAACTGGGGCAAGGCCGGGCGGGGACCTCCCGAGAGACCCAACCCCGGATGGCTCCAGCTCAGCATGGGAAGGAAGCTGGGAACGGCCGGGTGGACGGGTCCAGCGGAGGGGATTCCTGGATCTTCCCAGGCAAAGCTGTGGCCCATTCCACACCCAGCCCAGCCCACCGTCACCGCCGGCCACAAGGGTCACAGGGCAGCGGCATGGTGGGAGGGGTCTCGCTATGGTTGATAATACTGCATCACATCCCGGTAATCTGCCACGAGAGCGCGTAGGTGCTCTCACCACAGAGAAAGTAAGAAAGGACATGAGGTGACAGGTATGTCACTTTGCTGGAGGTAGCAGTCACTCCACCATATGTACGTACAACCAAGGTAGGCATAGCAAACATCATTAATCACATGCGGTTTAGAAAAAGAAATAAAAGATCTCAGACTTTGCTGGAGTCAAAACAATTCTCAGCCAAGGTCCACCCATCTGCTAAACAACACATTGAAAAAAGGAAAAACCAACAGCAGGAGGTGGAGATGGAGATCTGGACACCCCTGAGGGACACCCACAGCCGGCCTACGCCCCTGGGTCTGGCACTCCCCGGGCCCTGAGGTCCACCACAGCCGGAGCACCGGGGCTGAGAAACCTGCCTCCCCCCAGGTGAGCAGATCCTCGTCCTTTTAAGGAGCCTCTGGCCCTGCCGACAGGGGGCAGGTGCTGGGTCTGGGCGGGAAGGAGCCCGGCACACGCGTGGAACAGGTGCACCACCCGAGAGGGACATGGTGTGGGCAGGTGCGGGAGGACGGGAGACCAGTCTCCCAGGACTGGGCCATCTGTTCACGTGCGGCTAAGCTCTGAGGACATCTGGCGATGCTCCGGGTTGAGAAATTCCAGCTATGCACGTGATCTCTCCAGGGGACCAGCCAAAGGCCCTGGGGACACTCTGAGCAGGCCAGGGTCTGGGAAGGAGTGATTGCCGGCCGGGGGAGGGAATCTTTCCTTAACATATCCAGGTGGCCCTGTTTTCTCCCCAGTGAAGACGAGATGGGTTTTCTGGAGACGTGGCATGTGCACTGGGCACCTCCACCGCCTCGGCCCACGCTCCGGCCCACCCTTGCCCACCGCCCTGCCCAGCTGATCACAGCGCGTCTCGCCTATGGGGTGTCAAGGCCCTGACCTCGGCACCTCTGAGACCCCAATGTGGCCCTAGGGACAAGGACATCCCAGCACAGGGAGGGGCCCCCTCCAAGCCCCCCGGCCCAGGAGGGGCATCTGGAACAGCCCCCTCACAGTCCCACATCTCAAGACATGAGTCACCCATGACCCCGTTAGCTAACACAGGGGGCTTCACCCAGTGCGACTCTGGCACAGGGCTGTTCTGTTTAAGTCCCTTGACAAGGGTTCGTGCACAGTGCTCCGTATTTCAGCAGTCTCGGTAAACTTGTTCCAGGTGGTTTCGTAAAGGCGTGGAGAGGCAGAGCCGTGGCTGACTGTTCCCGCCCACGGCCACCGCAGACTCCGCAAATCCCCACCCGCCGCCCGCCTCCTTCTGAAACGTTCCGAGTCCTTTTTATCCCAGGTAAGACCAACACCATGAGGCGCCCAGACTTGCATCCAGGGCAGAGCCATGATCAGTGCGTACCCGCCCCCTCCCTCAAGGCCTAGAACATTCCCCCACCCGGGTCTCAGTGACAGCAGGTGTGCAGCCCGTGAGGTCAGGCAGCTCCTTGACCTGCCCAGTGTGCAGAGCTGCAGGACGCGCAGGGCCCAGTCACACCCACGCGTCCCCACGTCCCCCAGCGGCAGCCGCCCATCCCAGGAGGGGCAGGAAGATGTCCTCACCGGCTCAATGATCGCTGGTTCTCCCTTCTGGCCTTTCTCGCCACGAGGTCCTCCAATCTGGGGATGGTAAGACACGGAGGGAGAGAGAATGAGAGAGAAAAAGGGAAAAAGGAAGCCCACGTGATGCAAAACCCCCGTGATGTAGCAAAGCCACGGCGCCTCTCACAGAAGGGCCAGCGCGAGGGAGACAGTGGTGAGTCCCCGGAGGCCACACGGCATGTGGGGGAATGGACAGCTGCTACAGGGCCATGCGCAGATGCAGACTGCGCCACCCTCCTCCCCATCACACCCTGAGCGCTGAGATCTCTTTGCAAGTACGGCTTAGGAATGGCGCACACACCCCTGCACCCGCTGCGTGGCGCCCCGCCCCGGGAGGTGCCCGTGCCCTCTCACCCCTTCGTAGATGGTGTCCTGGTTCGCCGGCATCCCAGGCCCGATCTCCGAGGGGGAGATGGTGGGGTCGTAGAACGGGTCATAGTAGTTCTCGTCGAGGTTCCGGATAGTTTCTTCGGTGAACTCCCCCTCCAAGTCGTCCCTTCCTTCCCCTGGAGATGGAGCTGGCTGCAGGAGACAGGAGGGAGCAGCAGCGTCACCCGAGAGCGGGTGGCCTCTGATAGGCACCGTGCCCGGCACCGCGGACACCAGGTGAGCTGGACAGAGACGACCCCCTCTGTGGGCTCCACGTCCGTCCAGCACCCTCAGGACTTCATGGCTGCACAACTGGAGTCTGGAGCCCAACCTGTGCGACGAGGTCCTGCGGCCCCTGGTAGCCACTTTACTCCCTTCTTCCTCCCACAATGGGGAACATCACCCCAAACCTGCCCAGGGTACCGTGGCACCCCACGCCAGCTGCACCACACACCCAGGGCCTCTGAGTCTTGAGATAACACGTACCTAACCCCATGCCCACAGACACAGGGGGTTGGACCCATTGGAACCAGGCGTCCCCGCTGGCATTGAAGAACCCGGCATCACGGGTTCTTCATGGGCGCAGTCTCTGAGTGCCAGTTACGCGCTGTGCTGTAGGAGATCCCTCCCCAGTCCAAAGACCCCACCGGCCATGGAGGCGGGCAGTGCCAGGGCCATGTTGTAAGTGAGCATCCAAGACCCAAAGAGGAGAGGTCACTCTCCAAGGTCATGGGCAGGATTTTGAGCCAGTCTTCCTGAAGGGAGGCCCAGTAACCAACAATGCCCAGCCTCATGGTCACAGCTGTCTACCCACATCCTGGCTCACATGCCCAACCACTCCCAACCACTCCCCAGCCACAGGCTGGGACTCTATGTCCAAGCAGGCCCCTACTTGTCAATCTCCAACTGAGCCCAGGGAGACTTGCGGGCTAGGGCCAGTTCGCAGGTGAGAGCACTGAGGAACTCGATGCCATCAGCGATTCCAAACCTGCCCGGCAACGGCATCCCCTGGGGAGCACTGAAATAGCCCCGCTGCTAAGAGCCAAGGGCCAGGTCTGGCAGGCGAGGGGACACAGGGCCACCCACGTTCCACCCCAGGTGGAACGGAGAAAAGAGGCAGCTCAGGATCCTGACCCAGCCCCAGCCCTTCCGCCCTCCCCTGGACCAAGCCGACCAGAAGCAAAGAAATTACGTTGGAGGCGTTGGCGGTGTCAACAGTGCTGGTGGGGATCTCGGCACCCGTGCTGGGGTCGGTGGGCTGGTCAGGGTTCTCCAAACCCTCGCCGTAGCTGAGGTCATCGTAAGGGGAGGGGGGCGTGTAATAGTCCTCGCTGGGCACGTAGTCGTAGTCCACTATGCCAGGGTCCTCTTCCTCCCCGGCCCTCTCGCTGGTCTCGGGTGCAGGGGCGGCGTCCGTTGGGGGGAGGGTCAGCTCCTGGGTACCAAGGACAGAGACGCGGAGTCAGGGCCATGGCAGGGGCGTGGCCACATGGAAGCACCTCTGAGCGGGAGAGCAGGTGGCAGAGCCAGGCCTATGGGCCGATCAAGAGGCCTGTGGACCCAGGGACAAGGCAGCCTGTGTCCACCCACAGGGCACGGCCCAGCCCACCAGCCCAGTCACTGAGAGCTGGGAATGGCTTGAGGCTACCTGGTTCCACATAGAAAAAGGGTGAATCATATCTTGAAATTTAAAAACCCAATCCAGGCTCTTCCAGCAATATAGGACAAGCAGATCTTCTGCCCCCTGGAAGGACACACTGACAGACACTCACAACCACTCACAAAAGCCCCGCCCTCCAATCAATTACGTGTGCCAAGCACGTCACGGCCTCCCTCCCCACAGTGCCCTCCGTCACGGCACTGCCCTGCGCCAGGCACTGCTGGGCACGTCCCTTGGGGCATCTGACCACAGCTCACACTCGCTCCAAACCCTCCCGTGCTGCAGAGCCGAGGCCACAGCAGCACAGAGAGGGGAGGACCCTGAGACCAACCTCAGACCACGCTGTGACCCATCAGGGGAGCCCTGAGCTCGTCTCTCGAACCACAGCTGCACCGACAGCTGAGGAACCCGAGACCCAAACTCATCCTGGGGCCTCCTTCAGCATGGTGGACACCCGATGGGCACCAAGGGCCAGTGCCCGGCCACGCAGTGGGAGCCACGTTCCGGCACAGCTCCCGTCTCTGGATGGCCTCTCCATCTCCAGCCCAGCAGCCTCCCGCCTCTTCCGGCCTCACCCTCCCTGCACCATGCCCGGCCCAGCCCCCGAGCAGCCCAGACCTCGGGGATCTCAGTGGTTTCTCTTGCAGCTTCCACGGGCTTCTTGGTGGGGGTGGGCTCCTTCCCCAGGTCGTCTGGGTCCTCGTAGTAGGGATACTCATAGTAATAGGTCTCACCCTCACCATCCCCTTCCGGGTACTGAAAGTAAATTTTGGCCACGTGAGGTGGGAGCGCAGCCTGCCTGGCTTCTCCACCCTCCCACCCGGCTGGGAAGAGCGATAGCACCGAGCCCTGTCGCGGGTCCGCAGGTCCCTGGATGGGATTCTTCCCTCCCAGCCCCTCAGGAAGCTGAGCCAGCCCTGCCAGAAGCCCAAGAGAAGAAAAGTCCCCTTGGGTAGAAGTCAGAAGCTGAACCCTAATGGTGGAGACATCTCACCCTCTGGAGCCCAGGGCCAGGACACGCAACCAAACAATGGCTTCACCTGGCCTCGCAGCTGCCACTGAGCTCCCACAGCCCACAGCCCCAAGCTATATAGCCCAGGGACCACGGGGAAGGCCCTCTCTGGGACAGAGGAGAAGGTCCTGCCCTCAGAACCAGGAGGGGCCGGCCCAGAGGCCTGGGCTGCAGGAATCAGCAGCTGTTAACTGTTAACTCCGTCTAGCCCCGTTCTTGGGGTCTGTAAGACGTGGCCCGGGCCACAGGATCCTAACCTTCATGAAAGCCACCCGTCCTTCTCTTCCAACTGGAGGTGAGAAGGAAGCCCGAAGAGAACACACAGCAGGATTTCATAACACTTAACAAAAGTGAGAGTCAAACTTGACCGGGGGTAGGAGAGGATTTTCATGCAGAGGCGGCAGAACTGCCAGTGAGGGAGGCTAGATGCTGCCGAGGTGCGGGACCGGCAGGTGAGGAAGGCCAACCTGCGGCCACGGTGGGCCCCATCAGAGGGACAGAGTGTCAGGCACATCACTGCCACTCTGGGGTCAGAGGACCGGCCACTCTACGGTGGACACTCGTAAGCCATGTCCTCTCCGGCGAGCTGCAGGCGGCCCCCCAGCAGATGGAGTCCACGGGGCACCTGCAGCAGCCCTGTGCACACACTCCCCTCGGGGACATCAGCCGGAAGGTGAGAGACACCTGGCCTGACTCATCTAGGAACACTTTTGAAAGTGTAAAGGAGAGGGTAGTCGACGGCAGTCTCCACGACTCCGTCACCGAGGGAAGCCCTGTGCAGTAAGGTGAGTCAGATGTTCCACAATTCACCCCCCAGGGCCACTCGTACGCTCACCCAGCAGGTTCATTTAAATGCAGGGTCCCATGGCTCGTGCATCCCTCCACAATTATCCTGCCTGCAGGACTCCACCCCCTCCCAGGGGGTCTGCCCATGGCCCCACCGTGAACCCAGCCGGAGCTGACTCACGTATTCATCTGGATTGGGGTCCTGCGACTGTGGGGTATCAGGAACCGCGGTGTCACAGTCGGGGCTGTAGTGCTCGCAGTAATCGTAAGCTGCCCGGTGGTCCGAGACAAAGAGCAGCTGCTGGATGTCACCCTGGAAAAGGACAGAAGCCCATGAATAAGCAGAACATAGGACACTCACATGGGGACTGGGAGACCCAGCCTTGAAACAGAGAGAAGCCCAGGCCAAACCTCAAGGTGAGTTTGTCTTCAGAGCCAGACTCTCTGGAAGCTGCAGCCTGCAAAAGCTGCTCAAGCTAGGTTGGTCCACCCATCCATCCACCCACCCACCCATCCACCCACCCACCCATCCATCTATCTACTCATCCATCCACTCATCCCTCCATCCATCCATCCTCTCATCTATCCACCCATCCATCTATCCATCCACTCATCCATCCATCATCCATCCACCCACTCATCCATCCATCCATCTACCCATTCATCCATCTATCCACTCATCCATCCACCCAACCATCGATCCATCTATTCTTCCATGCATTCATTCAACAGCCATTACTGTGCACCTACTTAGTTCCAGCCACTGCATCACACACCGGCGATACAGCTATGACCCAGACCCACTGCCTTATGGTGCCCGCATTCTCCCCAGGGCACCACTGACTTGTCTGTGCCTTACTGATAGATCACATCTGCCCAAACACCATAGTCACGGGGCTTCCTCTGATGCTCCCATGGGTCCCATGGCCTCTTTCTAGCCAGCAGCTCCCGAATGGCAGAGCCTCGAGTGGAGTCAGAAAATGCAGTGCCCTGAGCCCGACCCAAACGAGCCGGTGACCACCCTGCACATCTCAGAACCACAGGCCGCAGCAAGGAAGCTGTGCTCTCCCTGCCTTCCTTTTGGTGAAGCGTGTAAGCCCCTTCTCTGCTGGAACCTGGGCTGTGCCCAGAAGGCAGAGGGGGGCACATGAAGGGACCAGATGTGGCCTCCCATCTGCGGGACCATGGCAGTGCTGCAGGGATCTGTCATCTGAAGTCACTAAGTGTGGTTCCACGGATTACCCCCAGGGCTGTGAAGCAGGGTGCCAGTGGTGTGCGCTGCCCTGGGACAGGATCCACTGCCCTCCCCGGCTTCCCAAAGGCTCTGTGGGAAACTGGCCCAGGGATGGGCTGAGGTGGGGGTGACTCACTGTCAGAACTGGGGGGCAGCCTCAGTGCAGAAAAGCCAGGCCCCACCTGGTCCCTGAGGCTGGTCCCAAATGCTTGGGCCCCCACCTGGGTTTAGAAACCTCGAATGATTTGTGAGCAGCTCAGACCTCAGAACTGCCCCAAGCAGACCCGACTCCGTCCAGACGGTGTGGGCGGGCAATGGGAAGTGACCCCAGACAGCTGCCGGCCACCACCCTGCCCCGGGACCCCCATCACAGCAAACACAGGGGCATCTCCAGGGGAAAACAGGAGAGGAACTGACGCCCAAATTAGACACTTCACTCTACAGGTTGCTGCTCCCCACCTCCCGAGTCCGGCAGAGCTGCCCACTTGCCTGCCTCTCTCTCTCCACCCCTCTCCCTCCATCCCCCTCTCTCCACCCCTCTCTCTCTCCACCCCTCTCTCTCCCTCCCTCTCTCTCTGCCCTCCTCCCTCCCGCCCCTGGACACCAGAGGCTCTCGGCCCATGCTGTAAACTCTCCAGCAGACGAGAACCATATGACAGGAACAGTGAATCAAAACCACACATTTTTATTAAGCAACATGACTTCTGGTTGAAATTTCATCCAATTCAAATAAAATATTTTTTCCTTTCAACTGGCAACTCGACATCTGAATCTATAACCTCCAAATGCACTTCATGGCAGGAGAAGCCTCGGGGCCTCAGGGGGCAGCCATGGCCCTGGTACTTGGTACCCCCTCAATCTTGCAGCCACGGGGCTGCCTCCTGCAGAACCCCACGCTGCTTGGGTCCCGGATATGTCCCACACACTCTCGCACCCGAGCGTCCGGCACAGCAGCCACACCTTAAGGGCCCTGCGCTGGCCTCAGTGGGCGCACTCCGCCCACACACACTCAAGACGACCAAGTCCCAAGGCTGGGCAGCAAACACCCACAAGCAGGCGGGAAGCCAGACGTGCTCCAGCACCCAGCCCTGCTCCCTGCCCTGCCGCCACCCGCCCACGCTGCTCAGAGTGGGCACACAATCAGTCCAGGTGGGGCACGAGGCCCTTCGTCCCCAGGGACAACCCCCAGCCTCCTCCGCAGCTGCACATGCTGGTCTAAAACCATCTGCTCACCAAATCCTCGAGTGGATTGTCACACCGGAAGATATGCCTGTTTGTCCTGTGGGAATGTCCACTAAAGGGCAGGGGTCTAAGGGGAGGGAAACTGCTGCAAACCCACCTGCGGGACTCCTCTGAGACCACCTGCCTCTGCCCTGGGTCACCCGGTCACTGCACAGCGCGGAGCCAGGCCCAAAGGACTCCGGGATCCAGGTGCCTGCCTCTCTCGGGGGCTGTACGTGGTCAACTGTTCTGAGCAACATGAGGTCGCAACTGATCCAAAAGCACTGATGGGGGCCAGAGGCGGGCAGCCCCACTGAGCCAGGGGCACAGAGTGGCCCTGGGTAGGGTGCTGCAGGGTACCCTCCTAAAGTGCTCCTAAGTCCCTGAAACCCGTGTCCATCACTGACCCGGTAAATGCTGTGACAGATGCCGGGTGGAGAGAAGTCCCGGCCTCCTGTCCCATTCTCGTCACACACGTGTCCTGACACCGTGAACCCTGGGCCCCCTGAGATACTCGCTGCCACGGGTCTAGGGACCTGGGATCCAGGAGCCAGGATTTCAGCTGGCTCCAGTGATTTCAGGATGTGGCCAGAACTGGACGTACCGCTCGAGAGCAAGAACGTCTTCCTGCGTCCCCAGCGGGACCTCAGGAATTCCTTCTGGAACATTAAACTAGAGGCTCCTCTCTGGACCCAAGTGAGGGACATGTGGAGACAGCCCGGCCCCACTGTCCCCCAGCCAGGCAGCCTCAGGTGGGGGCAGCCCCACACAGACAGGGAACCTGGGCCTCACTCCCGCCCCAGCCTGCTGCGGAGACCAGACAGCGCTGCCGGAAGGTCAGAAAAACCCTCGGCAGGGCTCTGCCGCCCACTGGACGCCTCCTCATTGCGATCAGATGCAACCTCAGAATCCTTCTCAACCCAGGGCTTTTGGCAGCCACTACCCCAATGCCTTGGAGATGGCACACCACCCTGGACACCCCAGTCTGATATATACCACCTTTCAGATATAAAACTAATGGCCATAACTCCATGGTTGTATTTTGAGAGCATTTCCATGGTGCCTCGTGTGGTACGAAGCTCCAAACTACAGACTGAGACTTGCTTAATAAGCCTCCTCTCTTGGCGAAGCCTTTCACAGCATTTGCCGGCGGGTGGCCCCTGCCTGGGCTTCATGTATCTGTGTTTTAGGGGGACAGGGATGGGCAACTGGATCCTGGGGCTGGCTCACAACGCTCGGCTACGGCCACAGAGACCATACAAAGAGGCCTTGGGCTGCAGCCACACAGGACCTGCTCGAGGCCGCCTGCAGGCCAGGATTACCTGGCAGCCACACCCCAGCCCTGCCTCTGCCAAGTGGGTGGGCCCTGACCCCAGGAGCCTGCAGAAAGGCCAGCTGCTCCCCTGACCTGCAGGCACCCAACAACAGTCCCCGGAACCAGTCTGACGCCCAGCCCAGCAGTGGCCTGTGGCTCCCATCTGATGTCACGTCCAACTGCTGGGTGCCACCGCACACATACCCCATCCCTGGCCAGGATGACAGATGTGACCCCCCACCTTCCCCAGAACCACCCCTTCTCCCCCCTTCCTCCTCTTCCTGGCTCCTTTCTCCCCATCCGTCCTCCTGCAAACAATCACAGCCACTCCTCCCTGTGCCGGCCCCTTGCCCTGGAAAGGACGTGCAGTGTGATGTGCCACCAGCCCCGGCCCACTGAGCCGTGAGGTGATCTGTGATGTGCTGTGTCTCACTCTCTGCTGTCCACCGCTTTCTCATGGAGTTTTCCAGCCCTCCAGAGCCAAACAGCCCCCAGACACAGGTGAGGCAGCCAAGCAACCCCACAGCGCACCTGCAGGCCGGCAGCAGGACCTGGGGTTGCCTGGTGTGTGTGTGACCATGTGTGTACACCTGCATGTATGTGTGTGCAGTATGTGTGCATGTGTGTACACATGTGCATGCATGTGTGCGACATGGTGTTTGTGCAGGTGCATGTACATACATGTATGTATACGTGTGTATATGCATTTGCATGTCACAGCATCTGTGCATGTGTGCATGTGTCTGGTGTGTGTTTTGCATGTGTGCACACAGAGCAGGCTGCTGACTGCTCAGGGTGCTGGCAGTGACACCGACGTGCCCAGGACTCAGTGCCCTCCCTCAACAACAGCCCAGAGGCCCTAAGGCTGCTGGGACTGACCCCGCCCCACATCTGAGTGCCAACGTGACAGCCTGCATCAGCGCATCTGACTCTCAGCATGCGCCGTCCGCGCCAGGGAAAAGGCCCTGGTGTCCCATGTTGACCCTGCTCCCAGCCCCATGTGGTGTCTGGGCAAAAGCGGCTCGCACGTCGGACCCCACCCCGTCCTCACAGCCCCTCCAGCAGCGGGGGGCCTCCTTTCCCCCTCCCTTCCCCACTTCATAGAGGCACAAGTGGAGGCTCGGAGGGGCAGGGGCTCTCGTGCAGGGCGCATGTGCAGTTACTGTCCCAGAGCTACGTGGCACAAGTCCAGGCCATGGTACCAAGTCACATGTCCTGCACATGGGATGACCTTGGGTCCCCACTCCCCACAGCCCGTCACATTGTCCATGTGGCCCTAGGAGCAGGGCCAGGCACCTGCCCGGTTCTCCAGGTGAAGTCAGGCTGCCCCCGTTCCCAGGCTGAGCCCTTCAGCCTGCACAGCTGGTCCTGCGGCTGCCAAAGCAGCTGCCCAGAGAAGCAGATGGCGGGCATTTTAATGCCATCCCTGGCCCTGATAACTGACCACTGCTTTCCCCTTTTTACATGCCTATTTTCTGCCCCCTGCCAGGTCAGTAAATCTCTGCCAAGTGCCTGGAAGTTTCAGCCACCATGCCCAGAGGTCATAACAGCCATTCTGCTCTGCTGCGCAGCCCCTGCGCCCTCGGCGCCATCAGTGGCCCGTGTTCCTGCGCAAGACAGGCCGGGCAGCGCAGGAAACCAACGCGCTCGACCGCAGCGGGGGCGCGTTGTCCTTGGCTCTCGCAGAGCCGGGAGCATTTTGCTGAGAGAATCAGTTCTGCCTTTTCCGATAATGAGATTGAATCCACACTGCGTTCCTGTTATGAGCCGAGGAAATTGCAAAGTTTTCACTGCAGAGCTTTGCAACCCTGGGGGCTGCGGAGCCGGAAACGTGAGCTCACCAGATTAAAGAGGCTCTGCTGCCAGGGCCTCCCAGGCCACGCTGTGTCTCGTGGCCACTCCCTGCAACCGCACGGCCACCTCCGATCTCCTCCCTCGCACAGGTTAATTCTGCCTTCTCCTTTCAACCCAATCCCCCGTCTCTGGGGACAGCCGGCCCCCGCCAGGCTGGCCTGGCACCCGGCCCCCCTCCCTGTCCAAACCAAACGGGTTCCGCAGGGATCCCAGCTGAGCACGTCTCTTGCCCTGTGGGTTTTGTCATCTAATTTTAGTCAGAGCACTCTATGCTTGTAAACAGAGAGACACAAATCATCTGAGAAGACAGACCCTGCTTGTTCGAGGCCACGGTGAGTTGGTCAGTGAGTGTGTTGTCCGTGGAGCAAAACCAAGAGGGAAGCACCGAGCACCAGGCTGCCCACGGCCCCAGCCACGTGTCTCCCCGGCACCCACTTCCCTTGCCTGGCGAGAGGGCTAGGCCTGCCAACCCCCCCGCAAAGTGCAGCCCAGCCCGAGTGAGCGCGCTGACTGCAGCCTAGAGAGGGTCCGCGGAGTTCCCAGCTGCCGTCACGGGAGGGAGGGAGGTGGACCCGGCACACCTGGGGAGGGGGCAGCACCCAGCCCTGGGCCTCTGCAAACAGGGCCAGGGGTGTGGCTGCGTTTCCCCATGGTAACAAATGACAGATGCAGCCCCCCCTTGCAGGGCTTCGCTCCTGCCCAGGGCCTGCTGGACTCTAAGACAGACACGGCCAGGGCAGACGGGCAGATGGGCAGGTGCCACGGGGCCCTCCCCAGAGCCACTTCCCTGATGTCCTCCGGGCTTTGCATGTGAGAGGCCACCAGGTTGTCCCATTCCAGCTCTCGTGGGCCGAAACAAGTCACATTTACAATCTTGTTGTGATATTTTTCATCTATAAGTCACACAAAATTGAAAAACAAAGTGCCCCAAGCCAGAGGAGGTCTAAATAATCTTTTCCCCGATGCTCGGAGCCCCTGTGGAGTCTGAGAATAAGTTTGACTCTATTATCGTGAGTGTTAAAGAAATATTTTCACGCGCTTGGAAACTACGTCCTGCCACGTCCCCCTCATGCACGTGTGTGTGCCCCGCCCCTCCAGTCCCAGTCCAAGGCTCACCTGCGGCCACCAGCCCGGGACATCTAAGGCTGAGTCTACTCACAACTGCACTGGATGGCAGGCTGCAAAATGCCACACCTGTGTCTCCACCGCAGGGCGGGCAGCACACACGTGGGGCAGGGTGGCTGACGCGGACTCTGAAGCTGGCCACGGCGACTACACGGTTGGCTGAGCTAACTGAGAGGAGGAGGCTGCATCTCCAGACCGAGGGACAGGCAGACAGCCCCCCCCTTCAAAGGCTCACCGTCATCTAAAGGGCATGGACTTCACAGGCAAGGGTCCACACCTGTCACTGGGCAGTGCATGAGCATGCTGTTCCATCCTTTTCCACATCCAGACTTTCAGAGCAGCAACCCTGCAGAAACAGTGTTCCCCACAAGACGGGGCATCACTGAGCACAGGGACATACACCACCAAGCCCTGTGGAAGGGGTATATGCTATCCTGGGCACCACTGCTCAGAGGAAGCTGGTGCAGGGACTCAGTGTTAACCACAGGTGACCAGAGCACTCGCCCCCTCCCTTGTCATCTGTAAGGACCTAAGCACATAATTGATGGCTCCAGGCCCCATTTGCAGGTAAGACAGTAATGAGAACCACCTCGCAGGGGGGTCCTGAGGACTGGGTGGGGTCGCACCTGCGGAACACTGCCCAGGTCAGTCCACATCCACCAGCACAACCACAACCACAACCACGGCCATGACCACACTGCCACCGTCGCTGCCGTCCCCTCCACCACAATGACATCACACCATTCCTACCATCACTACCACCACCATTATCAACACTATCCCCTCACCCATTGCTATCACCACCATCACATTCACCACCGTCACCATCAGCAGCTCACCCACCACAGTGAATGTCACTGTCACCTTCACCACCATCATCACCATCATCACCATCATCACATTCACCACCATCACCATCAGCAGTGCGCCCACCACAGTGAACATCACTACCATCTTCACCACCATCTCCACATCATCCTCACCATCATCCTCACCATCATCATCACCATAATCCTCACTACCACCATCTCCACCACCATCCTGACCACCATCATCATCGCCATCATCACCACCATCATCCTTACTACCACACCCATCATCACCATCATCATCGTCACATTTACCATTGTCACCATCCTCAGCGTACCCACCACAGTGAACACCACCTTCACCACCATCGCCACATCATCCTCACCATCATCCTCACTACCACCATCTCCACCACCATCCTCACTACCACACCCATCATCACCATCATCCTCACCATCATCCTCACTACCACCATCTCCACCACCATCCTCACTACCACCATCTCCACCACCATCCTCACTACCACACCCATCATCACCATCATCACATTCACCACGGTCACCATCAGCAGCGCATCCACCACAGTGAACATCACCACCACCTTCACCACCATCTCCACCATCATCACCACCGTCATCACCATTGTCATCCTCACTACCACACCCATCATCATCACCATCATCCTCACCACCACACATGGGGGAACATGCACTACAGGCAGCACCCAGTCCCGTGAATAGGGCGTCACCTGCCTGGCCCCCGGGGCTGTCTGCTCTGGGTCTCCCCAAACCCAAAGAAAGGCGGAGCACACCGCCCCCAAGCTCACTGTCTAAGGTCATGGAGGCTGTTTCTCTTGAGGCACCAAAGGGCAGACTGAACAAGTCCCGCCCCAGAGGCAAGTGGCCATAGCAGGGCCATGCCCACTTTGGGAGCTCTGCTCCTTGCCCCTCTACCAGGTGGTCCCCTCCCTCCCCCACAACTGCACCCAACAAACAGGGCAGCGGCAAGAGAGGGGTGCTGCTGCTGATGGGAATTATAACTACAAGAGTTAATAAACACCGACCCCCCCAGGCGTGGTCAGGAGCTGACAGCTGGTGGCACAGCATGTGTGATCTCCCTGGAGGGTACCAGGCCGGCAGCGCTGGTGCACGGTGTGGGCCCTGCAGGACGGGCTCTCCCAGGCCTCCCTGCCATTTCATCCAGACCAGAAGCCTCACAGCCCGGTTTTCTAGATGAGGAAGCTGAGCTCAGGCTTGCTTGAGGCCGTAGGAATGGCAAGTGGAGGGCCAGGGCTTGACTGCAGTCCCCCAGAGCCCTCCAGCCACCGTGCTGAGGAGGAGCCCCACCCTTGCGGCAGGACCCCCGGCCCGTCAGCCAGCAGTGGCAGCTCCCAGGCTCAGGTTGCAGCTGCCTCGGCCACATGCCCCTCCTGCAGGATGCACCCTGCCCGCCGGGAAGGCAATGGCCTCCACCCACTGCCCACATGACACTGCCTGCTCCAAGGGCCTCCAGCACTGCGGGTCCCCTCCCAGAGCCCCATGGTACCCATCCCCTCGGGACCCGCCAATCAGAACGTCCACTGCAAGCCCTGTGTGATGCACAGGACGGGGCCAGCAGAGCCGGGCCTGCTGCTCACAGTGTCCACGGGACACACTCAGAGCCTCCCCAGGCCAGGCAGCAGGAAGGGCCAGGTCCTATAGTCAGCCCGACTCTGTGCGGTCTCCCTGGAGCCCTCCTCTCTGGGTCCCCTGGGACGGGAAACCTTCCACGGCTGCTTGCCAACAACTTCGCTCAACACGGATCATTGCACTCGGTCACTGGCACCCGCCCAGCGGGCTCCCGGCCACCTGTGCGAGGCAGCGGGCCAGGCCCACGCATGCCCTCCCTGGCCCAGCCTTCCTGGACCAGAACCAGAGATGAAAGCACCTCCCTGTTCCACCTGCACAGTGGCCTCAGGAGGCCAGTCGGCCGCCCGGCCATGCCAGGGAGCTGCACCCGGGGCTGCCCCGACCGCCCCTCCAGCCGGGAAGAGCTGACCCTGCCACCTCCTCAGCACAACTCGGCAGCCCACGCAGAAGCCTGGATTGGAAACCAGCCAGCCACGCCAGAGACTGACTCTAAGCCCACGTGCTCTGTGAGAGTACACGGGAGAGGAACCCCGTGTCCGTGCTGGTCTGGGGAAGTGGCTGAGTGGCGGCCCCAGAAAGATGCATCCGAGTCTTACCAAACCCCCAGAACCTGTATTCACAGGAGACCTCATCTGGAAACAAGGATCTCTGCAGGTAGAATTAAGTTAATGGTCTCGAAATGGGAACAACCCAGGTTAGGGTGGGCCACAAACCCAATGACAAGCATCCTTACAGAAGGCACATGGAGGACACACTGGAGCAGAGGAGAGGCTGAGTGACGATGGAGGCAGGGGTTGGGGCGATGCAGCCACAAGCCAAGGAACACCTGGGCCACCAGGAGCCAGAAGAGGCAGGAAGCCTCTAGAGGGAAGGTGACCCTGCGACACCTGGATCCTGGAATTCTGGCCTCCAGAACGGGGAGAAACCAACTCTCTGTTATTTTTCCACCAAGCCGTGATCACGTGTAGCAGCAGTGACTAGACGTGAGACCCTGAGCCCATGTCCTCCCATCCTGCGTCTCCAGGTCCAGCCCGGGGGAGCCCCCGGCAAGCAGGGAAATGACAGGGGGGTCCCAGAAGGACCTGGAGGCTCAGAGGGGCCGGCCTGGGATGTTAGAGTGGGGACGGGGACCTGGGCCTCCGACGCCTTCACCAGCCAGGCCGCAGGAAGGCGGGTCCCAGGCGCAGAGGCGTCCCAGACCGCCCAGTGGGTAGGAAAGTGCCCCCTCGGCAAAGGCCCCATTCCCGCCCTGCAGAGCGGCATTCCAGGAAAGAACGTGTCAGTGGAAAAGCCGGGCCCCTGGAAAAAGAGAATCAGGGATTAGGTAAAGCACTTGCTCTTTTTCAAAGGCTGAAACGAGGGCAGATAGACGGAGAACCATCAGCTGCGCGGATGGGATGCTATCACTTTTCCCGCCGGCACCCAGGGGTTTTGCAGAGAAAGCGCGAGTTTATGGTCTGTTTGGTCTTGTTGCCCCTGAAACATCCAATAGCTTAAAAGCACGTTTGGCTCCGAGCCCAGAACTGGCTGGCTGTCCCCTGAGGGGGGCCTCGTCCTCCTCCACAGCCCGGCTTCCTGTCACGGTTCACCCAAAGAGGGGGCCCTTCCAGCATGGTGCCCCACAGTAGAGGCCCTCCTGCGGCCGGGCACCCAGGCCCTGCCTGGCCCCCATCTCCCCTGCCTAGTCCACCCCCCGACCCTCCACGTGGAATGCTGCCGCTGCAGCAGTGAGCCCAGAGTCCACCGGGGCGTGGCCAGGCAGCCCCACACTCCACCCCCAGCTGTGGGAGGGAGCTGGGACAGAGTCCCTGACACGCACGAGAAGGACAGCCCCGGGAAGCTCAGCCCTTGAAACAGCTTGTGCCGGCTCTTCCTAGAAGGTTCCAGGGCTTCACAGACCTCACGGGCCAGGGGACTCGGGTGTTCTCGGGGCCTGTGCAGGGCTCCGGAGACAAAGCGCCAGAGGCCGGGAGCAAGGCCAGGCACCGTGGCACCATCGGGGCAGCCCAGGTCCAACATCCTGCCTCTGGCCCCCGGGATCCCACCCAGCTTGGGAAGGTCCCTCTCGGCTGCCAAGTCGCTAGGTGACCTTTGGCAAGCCACTCAGCCTCCTTGGCGCTGGCTTCCCGAGCTGCACAGCGGCGGCGAGACCCCCTCTTCCTGGGCACTGTGGAGGCTGCAGAGGGCAGAGCGGGAGGGCTGCCGTCAGGGAGCCTGCCTCGTCTCTCACTTGGCTACGTCCTGGCACTGAAAAAAACTCTCAGGCCTGCCCTGTGCCAGACGCCAAGGCTCTCTCCGGCCGCCGTGTCTGTTTCCGAACACACAAAGCTGGTTCCCGACTAACCCTGGATTAAAAGGAGGCAGCTCTGGCTCCCCTCCCCTGCCGCTCCCTGCACGGTGGCCCCGGCATGCCTAGCCTCTCCCATGCCTCAGGGGTCGGCGAGCTGTGCCCTGGGACACCAACCCACCCACCGCACCGTGCTTGCTGGCCCCAGGGCACAGGTACGGCGGGGAGAAGGGACAAGACTGGGGTTGTACAGGTTCCCAGGACGCTGCCCCAGCGGCCCTGGCACACTCTCCCCTGGAGACACGCTGGCAGGGAGAGCGGCGTGGCCACATCAGCAAGGCGGACGGCAAAGCGACGGCCCAGGGAGCCACCGAGCCCCCAGCTCACACCACCCCATCCTGCGGGATGGAGCCAGGATGGGGCCCAGCCTACGGGTCTCCTGCCGGCCTCACGGGGGGTGCTGCCAGGGAAGGCGGACAGCGGCCCAGCAGGGGCACTCCTGAGATGGCAGGTGTGGGCACAGGCCAGAGGCGGCCCTGGAGCACTAACCCTGCTCAGGTTGGAGCGACCGTCAGCCGGTTCCTTCCCGGGGGCTTCCTGGAGTCTCCGTCCTCGCCGGGGCTCAGGGCCCTCACGGTTGTGGCAGGAGTCACCTGACTGTGCAGGTGAGTCCAAAAAGCCGAGGATGGACGGTTGGTGACCGTGCCACGGTGGGGAGAGTGAGCCTCAGTCACGCAGCTGACCCTGCCCTGACATTGGCACATGAATGCCGACCGCCGAGGGCCTGGGTCGGGGCGGTTCGCCGCAGCCTTCGGAGCTGCCGGCATCAGGCGCAGATCCCGCTTCGGCACCCGAAACCCCCAGTGCTGCCCCGGCACCCCCACCTTACAGAAGAGGACACGGGCGCCAAGTCCTCACCAGGGAAGGGAGGAAGCGAAGTCAAGGCCCACGGCCCGGAAGCCGCGCGCGGCCAGACGTCACTTCCTCCCGCCTGGCTTTGCGAGCGGCTGGAGCCCCCGACCTTGCCGGACAGCCAGGCAGCCCCGCCAGAGCCAGACTGAGACCAGGCTGGGACGCAGACAGGGCCGGGCCCCAGAGAGCCGGTGGCCCAGCGTCTGTACCCAGGGAGGCCGCGGGCTAACAGGAGCAGCGTCCCTCAGGGTTGCTTCGCTTCTGACAGAGGGGCCCCTGTGGGGCCACACGCACCCCAGGCAAAACCCAGAGCCCTGTGTAAACAAGCTCTCTAGAGCTGGCTAAGTCCCGCCTGGAAACTGCACTAAACCCAAACTCAGCCTGCGCTCCGGCGGGGACGCGGCCGGCCACCGCAGGCACCAGCATCCCTCCGGCTCAGCTGAGGCTTCACGGAGCTACGAGACGGATGGCTTTCCACGTGCGGAGTTGTCGTCAGGGCAGGAGCCGGCCCTTCTCTGTAAGAGCCTTCCAGAGAAGCCCGGCACTTAAACTGAGAGGCACCGTTACGTGGAAGCTGCTAGAAAGCAAAGCGTTAAATCACTTTGCTTCAAAGGAAATAAAAACTCTGTTTCGCTTGCAGCGAGACGAGAGGTGGCTGGGACTTCGAGGCCAGCTCTCCAGCTTTATCACGATGCCATTAAGGAAAAAGGAGAGAGAAAAGGCTCTCCGGTGGCCAGAGGCATCCCCACGTCCTGCCCGTCTTCGCTGAGAAAGACAGGTCCAATTTGCCAGCGTGAACTCGACCAGCAGCGGGGACCTGGGCTGGGCGAGCTCCCTCGCAGGCCACGGACCGCCGTGGTCAAGAAAATCTCCACGCCCGCAGCCACCCTCCCACATCGAACCCCACAAGGGGAAAAACGGCTCACCAGAAACCTGGGACTCTACCCACCCTGCAACCTCCGGTTTCGACCAAAAGTCTGCCAGGCGTCAACGACAGAGTGGGACCCGCAACGTCCTCGGGAGGACAAGCCAGAGAAGGAAAATGGGCCCCTCAATTCAAGACCTGTTTCCTTTTGAAAACTAGAAATTGTTTCCGTTCTTTGCTGATAAAGTAGCTAAGTTGTGGAATGCCTGTGGGCCACTCATACGCTTTCATCCACGGACTAATTCTCACAGATGCCTCAGGCACAAAAAATGCGGTAGGTGCCATTACTGCCCCCATTTTACAGGCAGGGAAACTAAGTCTCGGGTGAGACAACCCCAGGGTCTCACAGCCAGGATAGGGTGGGGCTCTG
This sequence comes from Lepilemur ruficaudatus, assembly GCA_963574885.1. Lineage (NCBI taxonomy): Eukaryota > Metazoa > Chordata > Mammalia > Primates > Lepilemuridae > Lepilemur > Lepilemur ruficaudatus. Next base: position 117,953 of record CAUYRT010107635.1, read on the forward strand.
GCCAGACCACTGGCCTACTGAGTGCTTCCGGATAGCGGCGGATTCTCGCCGTGCAGGTGCTTATGGGAAACCAGTTTTCCTGCTCAGAAAATTGAAGAAGTGGAATTTGTATTAGGATCCTAATTTTTTTAAAAATTATATAAATTTTTTTCCTGACTCTTTGCAATAAAAAGTACACGTGAGCACACAGAAAGCACTAGCTGTCACAGACATCTGGCACGGCAGGGAAAAGCTACCACTCAATAAGTTCACTGAAACCCAGATGCCACCGCGCAGCCTCAGCACAACTTCCCACCTCCAGATCCAGGACCTCGACCACAGGAAGGTGAACAGCAGTGGCAGCAGCAGCCCGGGCTCCCAGCCGCGGAGCAGCACCCGCGCCGAGCCCAGGTGAGCTCCCACGACGCCCCAGGTGCAGCTCCCGCTGTCCACGTGCCACGGTGAGAGCCCGAGAGCTGGCCAAGGCCGCCTGCTTGGCCCAGAGTCTCCCACCAGCAAGAGGAAGGCTGGCGCTGGGCCCCATCTGTGCGACCCCCGAGCCAGGTGTGCACACCGGCTCCCCAGGAGAGCCCGAGGCGGCGTCCTGCCCGGCTGAGGACAGCCCCAGCGTCACGCAGCTCATTGCAGTCTCTGGGCAGGTCCCGTCAGAAGCGAGCCCGGAGGGTGTGTCTGATCCCTGGCACACGTTGGCAGCGCCAGCAGGACCCGCACGCCCGCCCCGCCCCGCTGAACCTCAGGCTGCCGCTTGCTGGAAACCTGAGCCGCCAGGCCTGGCGGGGCCCCACCCACCCGACCTGCTCCTCGGGGGCCACCCCGTGTCCACACAGCAGCGGCTGCTTTGGTCTTTCCCGGGCCGTCAGCGTTGGCCACTGGCCCCGCCTCTCCACCCGCCTCCACGCTGGACCAGCACCCGCCGCGCAGCTACCTGTCGCCAGGCGCCAGCGCTTTGCCGCGTTTAACCTCGCAGAATTTTGCCACAGCTCCCTGATGCGCCCATGTTCACGATCCCATTTTATAGATGGGAAAGCCGGGGAGGAGAAGCAGCTCAGCCGCTTGGCCGAGGCCCAACTCCAACGCATGATGGAGCTGAGGGCCTGGCCCAGCTTGTGCCAACCTCTGCCACAGAGACGCCACAAGGCACCCATGGCGGTCTGATGGAGAGCTGAGACCGTGGAACGTCATTCTCCGCACGTGCTAAAGGTGCAGGGCCGCACGACCGCCCCGGTCCCCGCTAGCAGACACCGCCACCACTGTTACCGCAGAAGTGGAATAAACACACGTACGTCTCTGTCTGGTGCCCTCGGCAGAGCCCCAAGACTGAGTCAACACTGTGTCCTGTCCGCCATGGCCCCTGGGTCACCGAGAAGACACAGCCCAAGGAACCCACCTCAGAAATGAAACAGAGAGGGCCGGACGCAGGGAGGGCATCCAAACACCGCAGAGCATGCGAGGGGTTCCAGAGAGCTACGCTGGCTCTCAGGAATTCCAGGAGGAAACGCTGTCCTGCCCTGTCCTGTCCTGTCTCTGGGGCCCTGGCAGGGGAAACCTGGGAGCCAGGGTTGCCCTCGGAAACCACCCAGCCCCGTGGTTTTCAAACCCACCTGAGTTGCACAGCCCTTGGTGCACACGGAATCTTCTGCAAAGCCCAATTTGTGTAAAAGGAAAACAAGCCCAGCAGGGGGTCCTGGCTGCCCCCAACCCAAGCCCAGGGTGCATTAGTCCCTGAAGTGCTCTTGGGAAACAGCATCCCGGGCCCTGCACGGACTGTTGTCCTGGCTCCTCAGGAGGCAGGGCCCTGGAACCTGGGTCCGAGAGGCCCTGTGTGACTCTGTGGCCCTCCCCTGGGCAGCAGGGACCACTGGTCACCTGCAAAGTTCCTGACCTGCTTCCTGGCAGTGGGACAGGGTGCTCCCACGTGACTTCAGGCTGAGGCCCAGACCACGAAGGCTCCACGGCTGCAGTGGAGGCCCCAGAGCCCACCCTGCCCAGCCCCCTGGACCCCAGGCTCAGAGGCAGTCCCCAGGAAGCAGGGCTCTGGCTGGACACCGCTGGAGGCTGCTGGGTCAGGGCACCCCTAGGGTAGGTCGGCAGGGGTCCTCCTGGTGCACCTCACGCAGTGGCCAGCTTTGCTCCCCAAGTCCCCCGAGCGCGACCACCCCCTTCCCAGCACGGCCACAGATGCAGGAAAGCAGAAGTCACGTTTCCACAAGCCTCTCACCAGAGCCCGGTGTCCTCCCCACGCTGGCACCAGGAGGCACATGTCAGGCCCCTGGGACAAGGGCGGCCACTGCCATCCCCCACGTGGCCTGCAGACAGTGGCAGGTGTGGCCCCTCCGTTTCCCCAGGCCACACACACCCCTCGGGATGGCAGCAGAGTCTTCCGACCAATAGACACTGTGACCACGTCAGAGCACCAGCCCGTCACCGACGGAGGAGACTGGCCCCAGGCAGCACGGGGCGTGGGCGCCGCTCACCTCGAACACCTCCTCGTCCAGAATGCGCGTCCCGAACACGATGATGCCGTTCACGTCTACCACGGGGTGGTCGCTGCGGTCGAGGAACTTGGTGCTCTTCTTCTTGCAGTCGAGGATCAGGGTGACGTTTTTCTTGTGCACACTGAGAGCGATCCGGTGCCACCTGCAAGGAAAGGGACAGCCCCGGGGGGTGAGGAGGGGCTTGCGGTGTTGAGTGCCACTCCCGGGGGCCTGCACGGACCCCGCGAGACACGGGGGGAGCCCCGCTGTGGCACGGCCGGGCCTCTGGGCTCAGACCCCAGCAGCACCACGTGCCACGGGGAGATCCACCGAAACCCCGAAAACCTCGGGATTCTCGTCTCCAGATGAAGACAGCTGTGCGAACCCTGTGAGCTCCTCGGGAAGCCCAAGTGTGAGGACGAGTGTGGAGCACTCAGCACAGCGTGGGCTCCCAGCCGCAGCTGTCACAGTCCTGGGGCCACCGTCACATCCCAGCATTGACATGAGACTGCAAGTCCTATGTCTGAACCCCGATGCAGACCGCAGAGAAGACTGGATTTTCACGGGAGCAGTGGGACCAATGCGTCTATAGGATAGGTCTTAATGAGGGACACAGAGTCACAGCCTGTCAAAGACCCTGAGGTCTTCAAAGATTGTCACCCATGACCTCGGATGTGTTCACCACGCACAAGGCGACTGTCACCCACCAGCGTCTGGGTGTGCGCCCACTGGAGAATTCCAGCAAGACCTTTGTTTCTTCCTACCATCCACTCCCACGTCTAACGTGTGCATTCTGCAGGATGCCTTAGATCCCGACTGCAACACTTGTTGGGCGTCACAACCCCCTACGTCCCTTCTGACGCAAAGTGCTGGCATTTGACAGGCTTCAGTGCGTTTTACAAAGGGGGAAGAGAGACCCGGGGAGAGAAAAGACCCCCACAGCCATGGGGGATAAGCCAGGTCTCGGGACTCCAGCCCCGCATCCTCTCCTCTCGGTGCCACCGCAGCTGCTGTGATGCCCACATCCAGCACAGCGGGTGTCAGCCTGCTCTCCGCCCCAGCAGGAGGACAGGGCTCCCAAGGCACCACTTACTTGCCGTCTGACAGGTTGATGCCCCTGAAGAGGGGGTAGTCCTCCGGCCCAGGCTTCCCCGTGTGGTCCTCGTAGAGGAAGACGGGCGAGCGCCCCATCTCCAGGCCGATCTGCTGGATGCCCTGCTCGTTGTAGATGGAGACCAGGAAGGCTTGGCTGCCCTTCTTGGCTTTCACAGTGGTTAGGATGGAGAAGTCCTCGGGAAATGCAGACGCTGCGGCAGAGGACAGGGATGAGGATGCAGGCGGGAAGTCCCCACCCACGCCCGGCCATGGCTCCCTGTGGGCAAACCAACTGAGGGACCTGGCAAGCTTTGCCATGCGTGGCGGTACACAGCCACCTGCTGCACAGCCGTGCTTTGATCAAACTGTTCCTGCAGCCCTTTCCTACTGCCACTTGGGCAAGTGTGCCCCCTCCAAGGTCAATTCAAACGCAACTCCTCCGTGAGACTGGACTGGTCCTCCCAGCTGGGAGCCCTCACACCCTCTCCTCAGTCCCTGCACCTCAGTACATCTGCACAGAAACCCCAGGTAGAATCTCCTAGACTGTGAGCGTCCTCTGGGCAGAGGCTGTTTCTGATGCCCCTGTGTATCCTCCACCCGTCCAGCCATGCAGCGTTCACTGGAGGCAGGAAGGAGACGGGAGGGACAGGGAAGGGGAGAGGAAGGGGTAAGGACGGCAACAGCCGTGGGACCACGGCTAGACCTGCACTTTCTGATATTTCCTGGTCAACATGCAAAACACAGAAAAAGTAGAAATAAATCAAAAGACTGCAATCCAAATTTAAAATTAAAAAAAATCCCAGTATGTTGGCAGGAGGAAATACCCCTCTAACATGGGCCGGAAACAGTCGGAGGTCACTAAAGGCAGAGCCCCGTGCCACACGCTGGCCCTCGGTCCATGGGCATGCCAGGAAACCTCGGCCCCTCCTCCGCATCGACCCCGGGAGCGAGGTCAGCCATGCACGCTGCATGCGACCTGCAGCTCTGCCAGGAGCCCGGCACTGGCAGGCGGCCGCGTGGCCACTCGAAGCACCCGGCCAACTCGGTGCTGCTGAGAGCCGGCCAGAGCCACGGCCCCGGCGAGGTGGCAACACGGGAACACTGAAGGGGCAGGGACCTGCTGCCGGAGCCGCCTTACGCTCGGTGACCCTCCGGAGGGCTTGAAGGACTCAAAGAGGACGAGAATCCACCCCCAGAGCCACCCTCCGGGTCAACCGGATGGCCCAGGAGGCCCGCGGCCCCTGCCAGTGGCAGAGCAGGGCTGGGCGCAGTGGCTCACGGCAGCTATCCGAGAGCGCCCTCTGCTGATGGAATCGCAGCACAGCGGGGCCGTGCACCTCGCCATCTCTGCTCCGGCTGTGGGAACAGGGGCACAGGTGCCCTGTTGGGAGAGGGGACAGCAAAGGCCCCCACGCCCAACAGCGCCCTAAGACTCCCAAGGGTGCAGAGGAAGACACCGCCAGCCACAGCCTCTGTACTCTCTGTGGGACACAGGGCAGAGAGACCTCAGGACGGCCAGTAGAGAGGGAGGCCCGGCCAGCCAGGGCCCCCAAGGCCAGCCCAGAGTGCTGCGTGAGACCTCAGGGCTGCGACCACAGCCGAGGAACCAGCACGGGGGTATCTCAACCCGCTCACGGAGGTGCTGACCCGGAGGCCCAGGGCTCGCAGCTCAGGGTCAGGCACCCAGTGTGGACAAGCGGATGCCTTGGTCGGTTTGCTGTGCTGGGAGCCATGATGCAGCAGCTGTCCCCACAGAGGCCTGGGTCACAGGTGGGCCTGGCTCAAGGTCCCCACCCCCAATGCTGACGGACAGCTTCAAGCGGTGGGTGACAACGGTCAATGCAGCCATCCAAGGAAAGCCAGGTGTCACTGAGGAGCCGGCACAGCTGCCCTCCACTGCTGGGCAGGAAGCCGTTAGGGAAGAGATTTGTTGAGGTCACCATTGCCACCCAGCCATCAGCTTCACACTGTCCCTCCAAGTGTGGGGATGTGGGCGAGGACTCTGTGACGACGGCCTTAGCAGGTACCCTGGGGTGGGGGTAAGACCCCCTGTGCACACCCACAGTGGGAGACCCCGGCTGGCAAGGTCAGCTGCAGGGTCTTAGAGGCCCCACGCGGTCCCCAGAGTGAGTGGGCACCACAGCCCAGGGCGGCGCTCCACCTGGGCACACAGGTCCCCACGACACCCCGGTGGGTGGGGCAGCCGTTAGCCGCTCCCTCGCTCTCACTGCAGAGGGTCCCCTGGCTCCCGCCCCAGCCCAGGACACCTCTGCGTCCCAACAGTCATCATCTTAAACAGCGAGAGAACAGAAAGGGAGCGCTCATTTCCGCAGCACGACACCCCGCGAGGACCGCCAGCCTCCACGGCTCGCAGCGCGTTAAGATGCTGTTTCTCAAGTTCGAACATCACTATAGTAACAAATTTTCTCAGCTCAGATAAAACCTGAAAGGATGAATTATGTTTAACATAAATCTCTCTCCTGGCAAAATAACAATGGATTTATTGTCTCCGAAAGACGGCCCATTCGCGTCACGACAGGAGCCGCCGCGCTCTGTGATCTACGCCGTCTGGGCAGCGCGGGAGGAGCAGGGCTGCGCCCAACACTCTGTATGTCACTGCGCCAGGGAAAGCCACAGCAGAGGGGGGGACTCCGCAAGAGCCAGTTACCCCGACGGCATTTCCCCTGCACCTCCGCCAAGGCCCTGAGGCCAGAGCAGGTTTAGGTATACAGGAGGAGCCCAATAAATGCATTTGGCATGAAACTGAACCAACAGCTATTGGGCATATTGACCGATCACTTGATTTGCTCGTGCGATCAATAAGCACTAATTGGTCCCCTGTGTGCCAGGCTCTAAGGAGACACAGTCAAGGACATATGTGTTATCCCTCTCCTCAGGAAGTGACATTTCCATAATGAAGACAAAAACAATAATCAAATAAATTAATCAATAATTGCAAAGTGTGCAGTGGAGGGGGGATGATTGACAGATACCAGAGGATACAGGGGACACGACATGACATTGGGGTCAGGCTACCTCTGGCAGGTGGACAGGAACCTGGGAGGGGATGTTTCTGCCGGCCCCTGGTGGCACAGGCCACAGCGCCAGGATGAGGGGGACAGAGTGCCAGGGCTGAGGGCTCAGGATCTAAGGGGGCGAGTAGAGGACCACACAGGAGACTCCTCAGCTTCAGTGCCAGATTTGGGCCAGAGGTACGTGAGGGGCCCTGGGGAGGAAGCTGCCACCCGGCAGCCCCGGGGGGGCACGTGGTTCTGGGACCTCCAGTCTGGCCTCCAGGCCTCGCTGCATTAGCTGTGCTCAGAAAAAAGGTTCCAATGCCCTGCGCTAGTCCACCCCCAGGAGACACCTGGGATCCGAGGTGGGGAGAAGAAGCAAGGCCCTCTCATCGGGTGGACGTGGGTCCCCAGAAGCACAGGCAGCCTGGGGAGCACTCTCCTGCCACATTCAGAGGGTCCCGTGGGCAGCTCCTGCCGGAGTCCCAGCCAGTCTAACCTGAGGTGACATCCCCGCTGCAGGCAGAGCAGGACAGGGGCCAGGGACCCCCAAAGCGAGCAGGCCCCAGCCCCCTCCGCTTTGCTGGCCACCCCAGCGTCGCCCCTCTGGGCTCCGCTCTAGTCCTGATGGCCTGGTCCAGCCGCATCGGGACCATCCGCCACCGACTGTTGGGAAGCTCCGTGGCTTGGAGTGGCGCTCCCTGGTCCGACGCGTCTCAGAACCCAGATTTCCGGGTCCAAGGAGACTGGAAAGGCTCTTGAGTCAGGGAGGAACTCAGCCTCTGTCCCGCCCCAGGTGCAGGCAACGCCAAGGGCTTCACCGCACTTGCTCAGAGGGCGGCTGAGGGCGACTCCTCGGGAACTGCTGATGTGCGGGACCCTGACCCTCCCGGTCATTCTGTCTGGGGCTGTATCCACGTGCCCAGGTCGCGGGTGACTCGCGCAGAGGTCAGGGCTAGGAGGAGGGCAGCCCACATCCCAGCAGAGGCTGAGCCCCACTGTGACCCCAACGTGCTCGGCCTGCCAGGGGTGCGCAGCATCTTCAGGGAACCCAGGCAGCCTGCTCGGGATGATTTGGGGGGTCTCTTGTCATGGAAATAAGCCACCTGGGCTTGGGCTTCCCTGGCGCTAAGAGACATTTGTGGACATTCCTTTATGCCCAATCCGGTCACCTGGGCCACGCCATCCCTTCCGCCGCAGCTGCCGAGCAGCCCTGTCCTACGAAATCCAGTGGCCACAGCCACTCCCCGAGGATGAATGCATCGTGGCTCCCCACTTGCGCTCAGACTGGCCCTGACAAGACGGCGACATGGGACCACGCCGGTCCCCTGGAAACAGCCATTTTGTGCACACGCTGAGTGCTTTTCAAACAGACGGTCTGAAATGGGCCGTCCAAGTCCCTCTGCCAAAGGAGCGTCTATGTCAGCTGGGCAGGAGGGATCAAAGCAGGAAAGAGGACGGTGGCCCGCGTGCTCTGAGGGCCAGGATAGAAGGAGCAGAGCTTCGGTGGGGTCACAGGTCTGAGGCAGCGGGGTCACAGTCCTGTGTCTGTGACGCTGTGCCGTGAGCATCCTTCCTGACCCAGCACCTGGGGACCTGCATGAGGGACTCCACAGAAATCCCAGCTCAACCGGTTCCGGAGCCACCTCCAGGCCCTTTGCCATCAATGAGGCGACCGCACGTCCAGACCGTCCTACTGCATCGGCCGGTCATTACCCGAGGGCCCGCAGGCGCACTCTGAACGCTTCTGAGGACTCAGCAAACAACACGGGCTTGAAAACACATTCCCGACATGCCGCTCAGCAGTCCGTCCTGGATTCCCAATGGTCATCCGTATTCCCGAGAGCCTGTGTGCTACTCCTTGCTGCAAAATAATCCAGCAGGGAGCATACTACATGGACACAAATTCCAGCAAGTTTCTTCCCGGTGCCCCAGAATCAGGCGACAGGTGAGACTAAACAAACCGGTGGAAGATGCCTCCGAGGGTCAGGTGTCCCCTTGCCACAGCGCACTCCGGCAGTGCCACCGTCACGCACGTCACACAGCTGGCGCTCGCGCCAAGGCTCGGTGTCCACACAGCTTCAGCGGTCAGCTCTCGAGAGCCCCTCCCTGGACCCAGGCTCCAGGTCAGGAATCCTAATCCTGGGACAGGTGGGGGGGCAGAAAATCTCGCAACTACCAGGCAGAGATGCAAGTGAGGGTTCACTGTGCGGTTTCAAAGGATACGCCCTCCCCAAAAGGCTCAGAAACGCGCCTGCAGGCACACGGAAAAACCAAGTCCCTGCAGGTCTTTGCAAGGAAAGGTTGTCCTTCCTGAGGAGTCAGATGTTCTGAGGCCAGGTGTCCCCAACCCGGGGCAACTCTGGCACCCGAAGGCGGCTCTTTCGGAGACCTGAGGCTGCCAAGCTGCCAGGCAGGGGCTCGGCCCTCTGAGTTATGTCATCCAACCAAAATGACATTCTTGAGAAGAACTGGGCCTGAGCTCTCACAGAGGACCTGACAGTCACGATGTTTGCCAAGGAAGGCTGAGAAAACAGTCAGGGACAAGAACACAGAGCAGGAGGGGCAGAGGAGGGTGGCCTTCAGGGCCCCAGCGGGCACACGTGATTAACAGAGACCTCATTACTCATTAAAAAATTTCCCTAGCCCTGGCTTCAATGTCGGGGTTACGTCCGGGTCACCAAAAAGATGGTGCACTCTCTCCTAATAATTAAAAAACACCTCGTAAAGAGACTGCCTCTGCCCAAGGTGCCCTGGTCCCTGTCTTGTCTGAATCAGAAAGAGGAGCTCATTTTAGGCCAAGCCCCAGCACCTGCCAAGGCAGGGGGACGAGGTTATCCATCACTGTATACGTGTCCAGATGGCCCAGAGGGTTTAATTAACTCAAGTGGGGTGGGGGGACACTGTGCCCATGGCCGGGTGACAGGGACAACCTGGATGCTGCATCTTACCCACTAATACTGCTTTCTGCTCAAGGATGTGATTAAAAGCAGAGCCCGGGCGCTTGGCAATTCATTCTCATTAAAAGCTTCTGCGCTCTTGCTAGGAGTCACAATGTTTGATTCATGTGTCTCTTAGTGTCGTTGCCCCCAATTAAGCCTCCGTCTGGAAGCGTTTCCTTTCCCACGACCCCGAGGCCCCTCTTAACCTCAACCCCGGGAACCATCCATCTCCTTTCGCACTTGGAGTCCCGGTGGCCCGTCTACACCCGGAGATATGCCTGCGGGAAAGCGGAGGGTGCAGGGGCCCCACGCACCCGCCTTTGGAACTGCATTTTTCTTGTAAGGGAATCAACCGCACTCACGACAGGGGCTTCCTGGAAATCCCAGCACAGAAACGTGCGTCTCTTACCCGGGTACAGCTGCTTGGTGGGCGCGCTGAGCTGCGCATCTTTGGTGACTCTGTAAGCAACATCCGGGCCTTTGGAGGACCGCCGCGTCGCGCAGAAACCTGTGGTCTTCGTGATTCCATCAGGCAAGTTGTGAAAATCTAGAACCTTCAGGAGATCTGCTGGCTGAGCTGAAATGACAGAGGAGGGGTGGGGTTAGCCACAGGGAGGAAGGGAGCACCCCAGGAGTGCCCCGGGAGCACCCCGGACGGCTGAGATGACCCAGCCAGACGCTCGCCACTGCCCCACCCTGCACCGCCATGCGTTTCTGACATCCGGAAGCCATCGCGGCCCAGCGCAGCACCGGGAGCTGGGACAGGCAGTGTGTCACGCCCCGGGAGAAGGTTCCATCCCTGTCCTGCAAGCAGCCACCGCCAGGAGCAAACCCTCCTGACCACTCCGCCTTCCTCATTCCACACTTGCTCCTTCGCCCCCAAATCCTCAGGGGCAAGAGCCACCCAGCTGCAGCCCCCGGATCCCCCCTCTCAGCAGCCACGTGGGGAAGCAGCTCCAGACACAAGCTGGAAGCTGCCAAAGACCCCGCTGGCAGGACCGTCTTTAAAGAGCGTGGCTGGATGAGACAGGAGGGACTGACAGCTCGAGAATCTGCTGTGCGACCTCTAGAGCCGCCACTAAGGAGGACGAAAGGAAATGTCATTGGCACATGTCCCTCCTCATTATCCGATTAAAGAGCAATTTCCCCGTAGCAGTTTACAGCAAATGCTTAGCACCCGTTTGCCCCAGACCTGCACCGACATCACAAAACAACGCAGAGCAGAGAGCAAGGGAGAAGCAGGCCCTGCCTCCCTCCCAGAAGGTTCCTGACCCTCTATCCGGGCCCCTCAGAGAAGGGCAGGGAGAAACTGACCCCCCCATCACCCGAAGCCCTGACATTTGCGAGCGAGCTCAAGAGTTACCCCCAAACACAGAAGTCGGCGGCCTCCATCTGCCAGCACCTCCTTCCCACACCACGAGGCCCCAGACCCGCGGCCACCACAAGACACCTGCCCTGAACCAGATGAGTTTCACGTGGAAAGTTCAGCTCATGTCACCACAAGCAAGAGGCTCCCTGGGAGTCTGGGCATCGTGGTGACAGAACAGCTGTGTCTGTGGCTGGGGCGCCACCCTAGGGCAGGTAGGAGCCCACCGGCCAGTACCCGCCTGCCCATGGGTGTGGACGGAGCCGGCCACACCCCTTCTGCCAGGCAATCAGAGCAGGACACTACCTTGTCTCAGGTGATCGGCTGGGGACAGACACATGCCCAGGCCAGGCCAGGGGGGCTGCATCCTGGAGCTTTTTCCTTTGAGAAGGAGGGGCCCTCCCTGCTCTGCTGGCTCCAAACACAGAAGACAAAGCTGGAGCTGTGGGCAGCCGTCTCCCAGGGGTGGGGGTGCCTGTCTGAGGGCGCAGAGAGAGACTCCCGCCACACTGCTTGAGCAGCTGGATCAAGCTGTACCTGAAGGTGGTCATCTACACAAACTAATCTGTTCTTTCTCATGCTCATGCCAATTTGGGCTAGGTTCCAACATCTGCCACTGAAACATGAGTGCCCATCCCTGGGTGCAGCAGGGGTGAGGCAGGCCTGACTCTAGAGCCGGGGCTCTCCTTAACTTTCAGTTCACTGACTCCCTAGCTTCCTCACCAGGTGGGTGTCACTACACACCTGAGACTGGCTCAAGAGGAAACTCGCTTTTTTCTCAAGGGTGGTAGACCTGGAGGTGAGAAGGGACAGCCAGTGCAAGTGGAACCCTGCAGCCAGCTGCACCTGGGCACCACCGCCTGGGAAGGCGGGTGCTGGAGACAGCCACGCAGCTCCACTGCATGTCCGAGCAGGCCCTTAGCAAGAGCCCCACCCATCCCGAGGACCTGTCCCCCCCAGGAAGGCAGGCCTGGAAGGGGAGCAGGCATGGGGCACACTGCAAGGGCCACACACACACAGAGCTGGGCCAGGCTCTGAAGGAGACGGGGTGGGGTCAAAGCTGCACGTCTCCATCAGGAAGCACCCCCAGTACCCAGATCCCAGAGTTGCGAGGTCCCCTGCCTTTGGGGCACCACCTCTGTGACTTGGCTTTGCTGCCGTCCTCTGTCAACGTAATCAAGAAACCAGAACACGGAAGGCTGAGGACTTGCCACTTCAGCACGGAAACCGTCACAAAGGTGGGGGCAGCGTGGGGACCCAGGACACTTGGGTCCAGGCGTCCAGGCCGGCCTCCACTGGTTTACAGCATCGCTGCCTCCCACGGCCCCTCTGACTTCCTGGGTGGCTCTCCACCGCCACCAGGGCCCAGCCCACCCAGCGCCATCAGTCCCTCAGGCACCTGAGCCACCCCCCTCGTTGTCCCCAACCCCCCATGGGGCCCTCGCCTCCCACATCAGAAGTGATGCCAGGCGCAGGTGCCTGGGGAGGCTCCAGGGCACAGCCCCAGGCCTGGACTCGGCCGTGGGAAGCGACGACCGCACCAGCTGCCGGACACCTGCCGAGGATGACACAGCGCCGGCCCTGGGTCCGCTCTCAGACCCGGTTCCAAGACGGGCGGTGGCCAGGGCAGGACGTCAGCAATCCCGGCCGCGGCTCCCTGGACTCGCGTCACAACACGGCCGTGATGCTCTTCCCAGACCACGGCCTGCGGGCCTGTTTTCTCCATCGCCGAACGCACAGAGCGGTTTTCCAGCAGGCTCCACGGGTGTGCTCTCGGACCTCTGTTGCAACAGTTTAAAAGGCCACCAGACCTCTCCCAGGCCCAGCGCCACCCTCCTGCCGGCCAGGGGATTCCTGTGCCAGAGCTAAAAAAAAAATATTAACTTTTAAAAAAGCTGTGGGAAGGCCTGAGAGGAGTCTGGCAGCGCAGGCTCCCCACGACTTCCTTCCCATCTCCACTGGCACGGCACCTGGGAGCAGGTGGGTGCGGGTTTGAAGCCAACGTCACCCCCTGCTCAGGAAGAGCTCGCGGGTGAGGCCGGGGGGAGACGCTTCAGAGGACGCTGGGCGCCTCCGCCCCGCCCCCATGAGCAGCCCTGTGCTCTGTGGCTCAGCACACAGGGGCTCCTGCCCTCCTGCTCGTCCCTCTCCACGGCAGGGCAGGAAAACATCCCCAGAGGTTCCCGCGGGACTGACCGTGCGTCCCAGTGCTCAGAGCAGAGACGCCATTGCCCGTGTGGGGTCCACACCCAGCGTGGGGCCCTCTCTGCAATGCAAGGGTCCTGTGACGTGCCCCGAGAATCCCAAGACCCGACACCTGATGCAAACAAGCCATCTGCAAATGCCTCATGACACAAAGGTTGTGCTGCTTCCAGGTAACCCTCACCGTGACCAGCTCACTCTGTGATCAGTCCCCAGAGAGCAGCAGGTGCCCATCCTGCCTTGGCCACCCAAGACCCAGTCCCCTACAAGCACCTTCCACTCTACAGAGTCTGGAAGCAAAAAACTACATTTCCCAGATGCCTTTGCAACAAGCATTTGGGCTGCACCGGGCAGTCCTGGCGTCTGGGCGGCATACATCCCAGGGCCTTGGGACCAGTGAGTTCCTGCAGTCTGGGTGGCAGCCTCACCATGGTGGCGCTATCCTGAACGGGTAGTGGAGTGAGACCACCGTGGCAGATGTCTCAGAGACTGTGCCATCACCCGATTCCCTGCATTCAAACCCTTCCCCGAAATAGCCTGCTCCCTGCCTGCTGTGTGCATGGAGACTGCCTGAGACCAGAAGCCACCCTGGGGTCACCCAGGACGGGAGGGGCCCCGCAGGAGGCCACTGGCATAGTCTTTACTTCGGAGGAGGGGTTTACCTGGCTCCAGGAGTCAGGAGCCCTGCTGAGACTTTGGTGAGATCGTGTCCTCGTGAACACGCCCAAGGAACGGCCCCTCGCCCTGTCCCGCAGTTGGTGGCCTTCCCTGCGCTTTCACAAGTGGAGACACTTGTCACTAAAGCACCGGCGTCCCCAGGGCCCATATGAATGAGGTTATAACCAGGTGCCACATCTCTAGACTCACGGAGGAATGGACACAGGCGAGGTCAGTTCTAAAGCAGAAGGAGGTGATTGGGAAGGAATTTGCAAACACGTAGCGGAGTCCCAGGTACCGGGCACCACAAGAAATGCAGGTGACCGTGCTGGCATCAGGGAGGAGCTCAACATGGACATGTGGGATGGACAGATGGACAGACGGGTGGGTAGATGGATGGATGGATGGATGGATGGATGGATGGATGGATGAGAAGGTGAGTGGTGCACATCAGGAGGCTGGGGTGCCAGAGATAGATTTTCAACGGGCGGGCTAAGTGCTTAAGCATTCCATCAGCCCACGGCAACATCTCCACCCGCTGCTCAAAGACAACTCCCCCTCTCCCAGCAGGCGTTCCCACGAGCGGCCACAAAAGCCAGCAGCCCCGTGTTCCTCCAGAGCTCAGACCTGAGACGACTGAGCTCCCGAGGCCCACCGTCCTCTCACTGCACAGCTGTGGGACCCGAGATGACAGGGCTTCCAACCAATGACCGCAGTGCTCAGCACCAAGGCACTCCTGGCCGGGACCACCAGCGGGCTAAGGGACCCCAGATGAGGAACCAGAGATGACAGTCTAAAGCTGACGCAGGGAGGTACAAGGATGTGGCCCTGGGCTCTGGCTGAGGCCGGACGCACACAGCCCTGCCGGAGGATGGCCTTGGGCAGCCCATGCCACAGCCGGGGACAGCGTCGCTGCACCCAGTCCAGCAATGCTCACTGTCCTCCTTGGGCCCAGGACGGCTGCTGGGCATCTGCTCAGGTCTGCAGCACCCATGAGCGCAGACGAAACAGGACAGCTGCTTTTAGCAGGCACTTAAATCGGCTCCTGGCTGCCAGCTGTGCCAGACACTCCTCCGTGGGCTCAGAAGCAAGGTGGGGTGACTCCGACCAGGGTGCCAGTCTGCCCCACTGGGGGTGCATCTCAGGCTCAGCCCATCATGAAGGGACCTTCTCGTCCCACCATGCAAGTGCCACAGGGGCAGCCGCTTTCGGGAAGGAGAGCAATTTCCTGGGGTCACCATCTCGAGCAACACAGATGTGTCCTCATGATATAATCTGGAGTCCGAGGCCTGGTGTCCAATGCCACCACCATCCCGGCAGCCTCAGGGAATGGGTCTCGGGGGGCACCTTGCCCAGTGCTGACCTCAGCACCTCATCTCTCTGGTGGGAAGGGGATACTTCGGAACAAAACCAAGTCATAGCCAGAAAGTCCCACTGAGGCCGGCAGGCAGCGGGTGATGCAGTGCGACAGAGCTGCTTCCAAGTGGGAAGCACTCACTCCGGGTCCGGAAACACCAGAACACACACAGGAGCAGGGATGGGGCGGAGCTGTCTGCGCTGGGCAGGGCAGAGCCCAGAGCTGGGCACAAGAGCCGGCACACACCACACGCACGCAGCATGGCCATGTTTGTAGAGTGACTCCAAGCCATAAGGGCAGGACACAGCTGCAGTGCCCCTGCTCTCCCTGTGGCTGTAAATCTGCCGCTGCCAAGCGCACATCACTGCAGACTGCAAACCTCGGGAGGGCAGGGGCCCAGCGCAGCCCAGCAGACACGCAGCAATTGCTGAGACACCCTCAGTCTGTTTTGGGTTTGTGAAGGGCCCACCCCTGTGCGGCCTGACCCGGTACCCCCACGGCTGTCCCCGTGAGTTCCCTTCCAATGCACTCTGGACGCAAAAGGGTGAAGGAGCCACAGCTCGTAACGGGCAGAACTGAACAACACCAGTGACGGGGGGTGTGGCCCAGGGCTAAGGCCCCCTTCACCCCGACCACGTGGCCTCATCAGTGAGGTCAACTCAGCAGGTTGAAAAACAAACAAGCACTTTGGAGGCTCCGACTGGCATCCTTCTTCTGCGACTAAAGGATGGGGACGGGGGTGGGGGATGTGCCGAGGGCCTGGGGGCTGCAGGCGGCGTGTCCTGGGAGGGTGGCAGGTGGCTTCCCGCTCCCGCTGCCCAGGGCTGCACCGCAGGGTGGAGACCGGAGCTCCAGCACCCACAAAGTCAGGGCCTGTCGCCAAGCTCACTGCCACCTTGGAAACGGCAGCCCTGACCCACCGAAAAACACCCATCCACTTCCATCTCCTCTGCCCAACATCAAAGCCCTCACCTACGCCCTGTGGCCCGGCGGGATTTCCTGGGAGGCCACGGCTCGCAGTGGCCCATCCTCTCACCAGTGCCACAGCACTCAGCGTAGCATGACCCCGTCCCGGTGTGTCAGAGCAGTGCCCCCTGGGGTTGTGCAGTGCACAGCATGAGCATCCTCCCCGAGCCCCCGGCCCCCCAGCAAGGCCTTTTGCACCCCTAGGCCCTCACTGGGCACAGCACGAGCAGCGGGGTGGAGCTGGACAGGGCTAGACCGGAACCTGGCTCTGCCCCTCCACAGCGCAGGCCCTGGTCCTCATCCTTGACTGTGGGTCTCGGAGGATCACAGGCAGGAACAGATGCAGAGACCGCCTGGCAGGAGCTGGCACCTGCAAGGGTCTTGCTGTCCCCACCCCCCACCCCGCCAGCCTTGCTAAAGTGTCTCTGACCACCTGTGGGGCTTGCCCGTCCCAGAGCCTTTAGGGCCTAAGCCAGGCCCACATAAGGACACCCACTCGCCCAGCCCACTGTCTTTCATGGGGCAAGAAAACAGCCCATAAGCCCAGCCGGGGACCCTGTTTCAACCTTCACCCCTGATGGCAGCCCCGAGCAGGCCCCATGGCACCCGCGTACTTGCCGGTAACTTTCCAGCTCACTGTTTCCATTTCTAAGAGTGAAGGACCCAACCAAACAGCCTTACAGGGGATGTTTCCTCCTGAAGGAGACAGTGTCTCTGCCGCATCACGCTGGTTAGTATACGATGCTCTGTGCGAGTCACTCGAGCAGCTCCTGTCTCCTCTACCAGACGGTCACCCACAGGCACCTGGCTGGCCCTGCTCCATCCCCGGGGTGGGCTTGGCGTGGATCTCAGAGCCCCCATACGTGAGCCCATAGCCCTGGGCAAAGGGGGTCCCATCACGGAGGCTCCCTCGCTGGGGCAGGGCTGGTGGGAGTCCAGTGGCCGCCTGGAGAGCGTGGGCAGCGCTGGCTCAGCCACACCCAGCCTGAGATCTGACCACCGGACAACTCCGGGCCACCTCCTCAGGCCCCCAGGCAGCCCCACAAAGCAGGGCATGGGGCAGGAAGGGACTGTGGGCTGCAGGCTGTGGCCCCAGGGACTGCTTTTGTATGGCCAGACAAGGAGGCCCAGAGACAGAAACATAGTTACAGCTGGCTCCTAGCTACGACACCACGGTATCGGTTTAAGGGCGGCACGCCGAGAAGGGGAGGCTCAGCATGGAGTGAGATAGACGAGACCTGAAAGCCTGAAAGGCATCTGGGACAACAGAGGGCAGAGGCCACGTGACCCTGTCACAGAGCCAATGACCGCCGGTGAGGACCAGCACGCAGGGCTCCACTCGGATCCTGCACAGACACCCGCACAGATCCATGCCCCGCCTACCCGGCAAGGGAACACAGACCCCCGACCCCTGCGCCCTCCTCCCAGGCCTGGGAGTCCCCGCCCCAGGCAGCAGGCTCTGCCTTGGGAAAGGGCAGGCATTTCAGGGTCACACAAGTACAACCACGATGAGCTCCCAGCTCCGGCCCCGTGACCCAGGGCCTGGACAGCCTTCTCTTCCCAGCAAATGCCAGTCCCATTTTGTCTGTGCTGCACTTGTCTGTGCCCTGGAGGGTGAGAGTCCTACCTATCTCTTGTTCCCCAGGGACAAGCGGAAGTGTCCTTGGCTAGACGTCCAGGACCTTGGGAGAGCTGCATGCACAGAAGGCCCCCAAGATCCGAGCCGCAGAGACGACAGGGAATCACAACCGCCGGAGGACGGGACAGGGACGAGGCAAAGGGGCCTCTCCTGTCTGACTTTCTAAACGTCAAGATGCCGCTCTGAGTGTCACTGGAGAAGGCAGCCGGGAGACACGGGCCTCTTCCTGCGACTGCGCAGGGCCACAGCCGTGCTCAGCAAACCCTCATTAGAGGACTGACGGAGGAGGAACGGAGAGCACGGGGACGGGCAGGAAAAGGAGGAAGGATGAAGTGGAAGGATGGGGACAGACCACAGGACCAAAAAGGGAGAGTGGTGAAGCACGGCTTCACAGACGGTGGGACCAACGGGCCGGGGAACCGGTGTGTGCCTCAAGGAACTCTGA
Organism: Lepilemur ruficaudatus; assembly: GCA_963574885.1. NCBI lineage: Eukaryota > Metazoa > Chordata > Mammalia > Primates > Lepilemuridae > Lepilemur > Lepilemur ruficaudatus. Next base: position 136,110 of record CAUYRT010107635.1, read on the forward strand.
GCGCCGTCATCCAGAACACCCAGGTGACAAACCTCAATTTCTCAGAGACCTGGGCACCAACATTCATCTGACACTTCCCCACCTGGGAGGCCTCGCTCTCCCCTAGGACCAGAAGTGAAGGGCCGCGTCTCATCCCCACGGCAACCGCCTCCCAGGCAGAGGCACTCTGCACCGGGCCCAGCACCGCCGAGGGAGGCCTGCCTGGAGGAACGGCGGATGCTCTCGGCAGTGCAGACCTGTGGGTCTCCTAGGTCCTCCAGGGAGCGAGACCGCTCAGGACAGAGCCCAGAGGGGAACCGCTGCCCAGCCCCAGCACCAGCTAGGCAGGGGAAAATGCTTCGGGCCTGGCCTGACGCCCAGGCAGGGCTGGAGAACATGTAGAACACGTGGGCCACCTTGACCTTCTCCCTCGCCCAGGCCAAAGGCGCTCCTCTCCCGGCCAGCAAGTCAAGAGCTCCGAGAAGCCATTTTATGGTGACAGTTCAGCTGGCATCACCCCGCTTGGGACACACTGTGACTATGGAGGGGCCGCAGCGGGAGGCAATGCCCCCACGCCCCTCATCCGGGGGGCCAGGGCTGCCCGTCTCCCACCTGCCTCTGAGGCTGGCCTGGGGTCTGGACACCTAGCACCTAGCACCTCCGCCTCCCCCCACACGCCGGCCAGATCCCGGCCGGGTGCCCTCTGCAAGGTGCAAGCACGCATCTGCCCCCACCCTGAACCCACGGGCACCGACAGTCCAGTTGGTGACACCCCCAGATGGAAAGATCACTCCCAATGCTCACATGCTGCTGCCCGACGGCAAGCCGTGCCCCATTGAGGACGCAGCGGCGGGACGGGTGGACCAGGCTGCTGTGTGCAGACACAGAGGACCCTGCGAGGGGGACTGACAGAGCAGCCGCGCACACTCCGGGGCCACACAGGGACGTCCCGGGCACAGGCCACCTACCCACCGCAGGGCAGCACTCGCCAGACGCAGCGGAGAGTCGCGGGCGAGGGCAGGGCCAGGCCGCCTCTGTGACTGGCTCCCACTGCGCAGACCAGACCCAAGACTCACACTGAGAATTAGGAGGAAACGCCAGCGCCCCGGGGACAACCAGGCCGGAGGAAGTGCGGGACACGCCCACTTCCCAGCGCACCTGCACAGCAGCTTCTTGTGTGGGCCGTCGCTGCCCTCCAACTGGCTGTCGCAATAGATATGTCCCTCTAGCCCTGTCATTTCTCAAAGGACTGTGAGCAGAACAGAACAGGACATCACCAGGGACACCCTGCCCGCAGCCATCTGCCAGAGATGGCACACCACAGTGCCACCACCTGGCACCATGCACACGGGCACTACCAGCGGGAGCCTCTCGCTGCAGATGCAGAGCCTGGGAGCTTGACGCGGAGCCGGGTGAGTAATCTGGGTCTCCTCAGGGTAAGTCATCACCTTGTCCAGTGCTGGGGGGTTGGCACATCCAGCTGTGAGGGGTGCTGGGGAGACACAGAGGGACCAGGCAGTGGAGGTTCATCACAGTTAGTGGTGGGGGTGGTGCTAGCAGCCAGATTCCATCTGCTGGGGGTGGTCGTGTTTGCATAGGCAAGCTCCACATGGTCCACCTGCTTCCAGTGGGTGGCTGCCACTGGCCCCGGCTGTCACACTGGCAGAGGCGTGGGGACAGGCCAATGTCTTCCATCTCTGCACCCCAGGCCTCACCCAGGCCGATCACCCGAGAAGTACTCACGAAGCCTGCAGGGCAGGCACGAGACAACTGCAGAGCTGCACAGGCTTCAGATTAGACTCTCACGGGCCCAGCTGACCTAAATGGCTCCTTGAAATGGACAAGCGGCGCCAGTCACTGGCTCTGGGCTGCCACAGGGCGCTCACACACTCAGTCGTTTTCCACGGAGCACTTGTTACAAACCAGGCACTGGTTGAAGGTCCACACCATCTCTGAGCTAACCCTTCTGTCTTTCCAGAGTCAGGGGCAAGGCCCTGGCCGCCCTGGCCCCACTGACTGGAGCATTTCCAGAAAGTCTGTTCCCACCGGAGCCACACGGGCTTCCTGCATGTTCTGGCGGAGACTTCAGGACTTAGAAAGAAACGACAAACATCTTGCCCTATACTGAAATGCTCATGGGAACCAGATACAAGGACAGACCCTAAAGCCAAACCAGCTCCACTACACTAGGCCTCAGTTTCCCTGCTGTAAAGCAGGTGTAACAGTAGAACCAGCCTCGCCCAGGACACTGTGAATGGCAGCTGAAGTTAGCAGCTCTGATGAGGCTGGACGCTCAGGCTCCATCCCACCCCGGAGTTATTTTGACTAGTTAAAGTGGCATCCAAGTGAGATCCTTTGCCTAAAGAAGTTCAAGGAGAGTGAGAGGCCCCACCACTAACTGTGATGAACCTCCACTGCCTGGTCTCTCTGTGTCTCCCCAGCACCCCTCACAGCTGGATGTGCCAACCCCCCAGCACTGGACCGCCAGTAGGGGCTCCAGGGACCTGCTGTTATCTGGACTGTGAGCTCTGTACCCTTAACCACAGTGGGAGGAGAGAGCTCAGCCCAGGGCAGGTGCTCAGTGCACAAAGAAAGGAAGGAAGATGAAAAAAAGGAAGATACAAGCAAGGCAGCTAACGAGCAAAGGAAGGAACAAATCAACAAACCAACCAATAAGCAGACGATCAAACCAACCCGTGAGCAAACGAAGGAATGACTCAGCCAATAAACCAGTGAAGGAACAAGCAAAGCAACCAACCAAAGAATAAATGAGCAAACCAATCAATGAACAAACAACCCAATAAACCAACCAACCAACCAACCAATGAACAAACAAACGAATGAACCAACCGACCAATGAACAAATGAACCAATCAGCCAATGAACAGATGAGCAAACCAACCAAGGAACAAATGAACCAACCAATCAACCAACCAACCAATGAACAAATGAGCAAACCAACCAACCAATGAACAAATGAACACACAAACAAATGAACAGGTGAATCAACAAACCAACCAACAAATAAAGGAAGCCACAAATGAACAAATCAACCAATAGACAAATCAAAGAAAGGTGCGTTCTGTGGACTCCTGATTAATTCCTGCAGCAGCAGAAGCAAGCTTTGGGGCAGCAATTCTGCGGCACCCCCACTGGGATGTGGGCATGCACGGACCTGACGTTGCCCCTTTCGGGCCGAATCCTACAGAGAGTTTTATGCTGCGCAAGGACACCCAAGGCTTGCTTGTAACAGCAAAGAGCTGGAAACAAGGTAAATGCTCACCAGTCTGGGACTAGTGAAGCCAACAAAGTTGCATCTGTGACATGCACTGCAGAGGCTGGACAGAGAGGGGTGGATCTGGATGGCCCGACACGGAACAACCGTAGAGACACGTCACTAAGTGGAAATAGCAAGTCGTAGAAACATTTATAGAGCAGCGCCCCTCTTATGTCAAAAGAAATGGAAGATGTCCATGTGATCTGAAAACACGTCATGTAAATACACACGAAGAAAGTTCAGAACGATACCAAAGAGTCAGCTCTGGGGCAGGGCTGAGATTCGGTAGCATAATGGAAGGGAGTGTCTGCTTGTCACTCTCCAAATACACCTGCTTCTTAGAAATCGTGTAAGTGTATACACATAAAATATGCCTAATTTTATTCACACACAAAAAAACGCCAAAGCAAAGTTTTAAAGTGTGGCAGTTTAAAAACGGCCACAAACTCTCGAACGCCAGGCGGGCTCTGTGACGGCGTGACCAGCGGAATGTGAGGAAGCGACGCCGGCTAGCTCCCAGGTCCGGGCGTTAAGAAACCAGTAGGTTCTACTTCCTGTGTCTCCTGGCACATTCCTTGGAACCCAGACACCATGCTGTGGGGAAGCCCAAGCAGCCCCTTGGAGGGTCCCCTGAGAAGAGGAACCCAGGCCCCCAGCCAACAGCCCCGGCATGGCTCCCGGCCGACAGCCAGGGCCGACGGCCAAGCACATGAGAAAGCCGTCTCGGAAACGGATCCTTCAGCCGCGGTCACGCTATTCAAACTAATGCCATGTGGAAGCCAACAAGCCCTGCCCAAAATGCAGATTCCCAACCAAAACAAGAGCTTGCTATGGTCTCGAGACGTTAAGTTTGGGGCGACTTTCATGCAGCAGTAGTGAGCCATGACAAAGGGCAATAAACAGGGAGACACAGTTCCAACGGATACACGGAGACGCTCCTGCAACTACAGAGGAGGGGGAGCTAACTGCAAGCCATGTTCACTGTCACTAGCAGGTAAATAAACGCAGAAGAAGTCAAGACCCTTTGTCTTCCATCAAACTGGCAAAACATATTTTTTTTTTTTTGAAACAGAGTCTTGCTCTGTTGCCCCTGCCAGAGTGCACAGTGGCATCATCACAGCTCACTGCAGCCTCAAACTCCTGGGCTTAAGTGATCCTCCTGCCTCAGCCTCCCAAGCAGCTGGGACTATAGGCTCACCCCACGACGCCCAGCTAATTTTTTTTCTGTTTTTAATAGAGACAGGGTCTCCCTCTTCCTCAGGCTGGTCTCAAACTCCCAACCTCCAGTGATCCTCCCGCCTCGGCCTCCCAGAGTGCTAGGATTACAGATGTGAGCCACCGCGCCCAACCCAAAATATTTTTTTAATGGACCAAATTTTGGCAAGGATGCCAACTCTTATCCGGTGCACATGGGAGTCTGAATTGACACCTTTCAGGAGACAGTCTGACACGTGGTACTGGAAGTCTTACACGCATTCATCGCCCTCCTTTACCCGTGGGCATCGACCTTTGACACTGATCAGAGATGCACAACACTGGCTGACCACAGCAACTCCATGCAACACCAAAGAAACTGCGAAAGAAAGCAAGTGTTCCAGCCTGAGGGGACTAAATACACCGTGCTACACTCTGCATAGCAGGACATTGTAAGCCATTAACGTATATCTTAATAGTACGTTAATGTTTATTTTATTTATTAATAATTATGAATATGCATAAGGGATATATAATCATGTGAGGAAATGCTCGTGGTATTTTCTGTTTCCGTTGAGTCAGGTTTACGGGGGTATAATTTACATACAGTACAACCCACTCTTTTTAAGTGCGCGGCTCGGTGAGTTTTGATAAGTGGATAATCCCGTAACCCCCACTGCAATCGAGATACAGAACGTCGCCGTCACCCGGGAGTTCTCGCATGTCCTCTCCCCATGCACTGGCCTCTGGCAACCGCAGGTGTTTTCTCTGTCCCTGTAGTTTGCCTTCCCCCCGTGTCCCATAAAGGGAATCGCATCACCCATGGTCCTCGTGTCTGCTTCCGTCACTTGGCACGGTGCCTCGTGCCAGCCTGTGTCGGGTACCCGCTCCTGCTGCTCGGAGTGTCCCGCCACCGGGATGTGCCTCCACGTGTTCATCCCCAAGCTAGTCGGTGACACGTGGGTTCTTTCCGGTTTGTGGCTATTACAATAAAGCAGCAGGAGAACCTTCACATGCGTGTCTCCGTGTGGACACACATTGTCATTTCTCTCAAGTGAATACCTAGACGTGGAGTTGCCGCGTCCTGCGGTACGCGTATGGTTGATTTTATTAAAAATCGCCACACTGTCTTCCGGAGCAGGTGCACCTTTTGCTTCCCCATCAAGCATGTGTGACGGTTCCCCACATCCTCACCAGCACTTGTGCGTCTGGTGGGCTCTCCTCATGGCTTTAATTTGTGTCTCTGTGATAGCTAATGCTGATAAACATCGTTCCAGGTGCATGTCGGCCATTCCTACGTCTTCTTTCGGGAAACATCTGTGCAAATCTTTTGCCCAGTTTTAAATTGGGTCACTTGCCTTCTTGAATGAAGTTGTAATCACATTTTATATATTCCAGATATGAGTTCCTTATCAGATGTGCATGTTGCAAATATTTTATCCCAATCTTACTACTTTTCCGTTTTCTCAACAGTGCTTTTGGAAGAGCACAAGGTTTTACTTTAATAAAATTTGATCTATCAGCTTTTTTTAAAAGCTTTTATGGCTCATAGATTTTGTGTCCTTAAAAATCTTTGCCTAACTCAAGGTCAGAGAACTCAAGATTTTCTTTTTGTTTTATCCTTTATATTAATAGCTTTAAATTGTACATTTAGATCTATGATCCATCTCAGTTTTCGTATATTATTTGAGGTAAGGGTCAAGGTGTATTTTACTGCAACTGAAGGTCCAATTATTTCAGCATCATTTGTTGATTAAGATGATCCTTTCATCATTGAATTATCTTAGCATTTTTTTGGAAAAATCAAATGATCATATGTGAGTCTATTTCTGGACCCTGTTCCATTGGTCTGTGTGTCTTTCTGTCAACACTACATGCCTCGATCATGGTAGCTCTAGAGTAAGTCTTAAAATCACATGGCATGAGCCCGCCAGGGGTCCTCCTTTTCAAAATTGTTGTGATTATTTTAGGTCCTTTGCATTTCCATATAAATTTCAGAATTATCTTACCAATCTCTATTTTTAAAAAGCCTGCTGGGATTTTAATTGACATTACAGTAAATCTGGAGATCAGTTTGGGAGACAATAATATCTTAATATTCAGTCTTCTGGTCTATGAGAACGATATATCTCTGCATTTCTTTAGACCTTTGATTTCTCTAAGAAATATCATTTTCAGTGATAGGTCTTGCACATTTTTGTTAAATCTATCTCTTAAGCATTTTGTATTTTGATGCTATTGCAATGGCTTTTTAAATTTCTATTTGCAACTATTGATTGCTACTATCTAGAAATACAATTAATTTTTATATATTGACTTTGTATCCTGTCACCATGACAAACTTCTTAGTTCTAGAAGTTAATTTGTACATGGCTTAAAATTTTGTACATAGTCAATAAAGTGGTCTGCAAATGCAGACAGTTTTACTTCTGCCCTTCTAATCTATATGCCTTTTATTTTATTTTCTTGCCTTATTCTGTGGGCTAGGACTGCATCCAGTGTTGGGCAGGATAGCAGGAGTATCCTCGTTCCTGATCTTGGGAGAAAGAACTGAGCATGTAGATTTCACATAGACGTCCTTTATCAGGTTTGGGGGGGTTCCCTTTTATTACTCATTTCCTGAGATTTGCTCATCATATTTTAAGTTTAAAATTATTACGAAGTAGTATTTAATTCCAATTTTGTAAATGCAGACACAGAACAAATAGTAGGAAATAAATACATCAAAATGTTCCTTTAGTAATTTCTTTGGCTGCACTTAATAGAAACCAGTATCATCATCATCACCATCATCACCATCATCATCACCATCATCATCATCATCATCACAATCATAATGGTTTAAACAAGTCAGGGATTATGATTATTTTTATTTTCTTCTTTATACTTTTTGGTTTGACATTTCTACAATGAACCTGTACTGCTTTTATGACAGATTAATGGAACAACAAATGCCAATTAATGTGCAGCAGGAAAGGCCATTATGTAGCTGAATATCAGCCTCTCTCCACGTCTGCCTGAAACTGCAGACAAGACACTCACAGACCTCCTGGCCTGTGCCCTGGCAATGCGCAATTCGTAACAGGCCTGTATAAAACAAAACCGCACGCACACTTGCCAGGAATGTCTCCATTCCCAGGGCTGTGACATCTGAAGTGGGCCACCCCACACTGTGAGTCCTTGCAGGGCCCCGTGGTCAGGCCCGAGTGCAGCTCACATGTGCCCTTTCGGGCTGAAATGCGACAAAGACCAGCGTGTCTGCTGGCTCCGGCTCCTCCCCAGCACGGGAGTCCGCTGACATTTGCCTTAGAGTCCCGTCAGAACAGACAGCTTCAGATAGAGAAGGAAATTGGCCCCTGGAGATGGTTTAACGCCCGTTACACGCTGCAAAGCAAACAGTGTGATAGATGAAGTTAAAAGGAAGACATTTCCAGCCACACGCGACAGCTACTCTGTCCACTCGACCCCTTCACGCAGCTCCTGCGCAGGCCCAAAAGGAGCTCTCAGAGCCCAGGCGGCCCGTGTCCCGGGTATCATTTTGTTGTTCCTGTGGATTCGGCTCTGAAATGATTTCATTCAAGTACGTAATGCAAGTGAAAGAACAATGCACCGGGTCACTCTGACCTTCGCGGGAATATTCGACATGACTTCCCCCAGGACCAGGAGGCCTTCCGATTACTAGAGCTACGCATGCTTGCAAAACGCTCCAGGACTCAAAACCAGCAGCGCGGACAGCAAGTGAACACAGAACTGGGTGAGGACCATAGAGAGGCCCCCAAAAGATGCATCACAAACTGGGGGCAGAACTCAGAACCCGCTTCCACCCACAAGCCTGCAGCACCAGGCCCAGCTGAACTCCTGGGCCTCAGGCTCAGTTGGTTAATGAAGCCAAGTGTGTGCAGCCGCATGGGGCTCATTTTCACAATGAAAACCGCATCCATCCTGCTGCCCCGAACCAGGCAGGCAAAGGTAAGACAATCTCCTCCGTGGCCTCTCCCCCCTTCCCCAGCCCAGGCCGGCCCTTCTCTCACGCATCTCTGGGCAGCCCCGGACATCAGCTCCACCCCACCTCACACCCTGGGGGTGCTCCAGTGTAGAGTGTGTGTCCCAAGCACTTCACCCCGCGTGACCACCTGGTGGGGAGGAAAGCCCAGAATCCGCAGAACCCTGACATCACTGTCTACTCCATCAGCCACAGCAGGGACTCAGCAAATGCACAGATGGCCAAAGAGAGGGAGAAGGACAGAAGAAGTAATTAACATCTATTGAATGTCTACTAAACATTCTAGAAGATTCTAGGAGGTTCTGGGAGATACCCTTAAATTTTTCTAAGTGGGAAGAGGGATATAAAGCCCTAAAAATATGTGAGTTATTACTGCTATTAATAATTCAACTCCACATGCCAACCTTGTGGAGCAGGAAGTACTGTTCCCTTCTCCAGGTGAGGAAACTAGAACTTACCTAAAGACCCAGGGGGCGTGGGGCATGCCGCAGGCCCAGTGAATGGCCAAGCCAGGCCTCAGGCATGAAATGACAGCTCGCTCTGCCTCTCCAGGAGCAGAGGGGGGCAGTGATTGGCTTCCGGGGTGAGCGGTGCTGGTTATCTAACACGGGGTCCACCTGGGTCTAACAACTGAGGACAGTGCTGCCCAGAGCACGGTAGCTCCGGTGGTAATTCCGGCAATAATTGCCTGCCAGTTGGAATGTGATTCTGCAATAAAAGGGCTTTAAAATGGCCCTAGGCTTGGACGCAGTGAGTCAGTGTCTAGGAATCCACCCCAAGGAAAGAATCAGAGAGGCAGAAAAGACTTACCAGAAAGATGTTCATCCAAGTGTTATTTATAACAGCAACAGCTGGAAGCAGCCCAAACCCAACACGAGAGGAACAGTTAAGTAAACTGTAAAACAAGCGCACAATGGCATGCTCAGCAGCCACTGGGGCATTTACAGGGTTTGTAAGGACAGGGGACGTGCCTGTCTAAAGGCAGGACACAACACTGTGTCTACACACGAGCTCACCATGTAAAGGAAAAGTGTGAGGAAAGGGAAAGAAAAAGTCATTTTGATATTTCCCAAATTTGCCATAATGACTGTTTTTATAGTCAGGAAAAGTTAACACAGTTATTTGGAGAATCAGTAGAATCTCTGCCTCTATAAGCAAATATCCCAGAACACGTGGACTTTCTACCTCCCAGTTCTCACCACGGTTTTCCGACATCGTCCTGCCAGCAGGACACTTTCCTCCCTTCCCTACTGTCCACACCCTGCCTCAGCAGAGAGCCCTGCTCCTAGGCACTCAGCACCTCGTCAGTGTTCCGGCTACACTGCCTACCGCTGCTGCAACTGGATTTCGCTTGCCTCTCAGCTCGAGCCAACAAACATAGCTGAGAATCCAGTTGTGTCTGGTGCTATTCTGAGCACGGCAGAAGCTGAAGTGAGTCAGCCCCTCCTTGCCCTCAGGGAGCCCTGGTGTAGACAGCAGCAGTCTGAGGTGTTCGTAAACCACTGTTACGCAAAACGCAAAGTGCTACTGCAGATGGGGCAGCCCAGTACCGCGATGAAAGGAAGGAAGGAAGGAAGGATAGATGAGTAGATGAAGGGATGAGTGGATGAGTGAAGGGATGGATAGTGGATGGAGGGAGGGATGGATGGATGGTTAGAAGGATGGTAGATGGGTATATGGATGGAAGGATGGTGGATGGGTGGATGGATGAAGGATGGTGGATGGGTGGAAGGATGGTGGGTGAATAGATGGAAAGATGGCAGATGGGAGGATGGATGGATGGTGACTGGGTAAATGGATAGGTGGATGGATGGAAGGATGGTGGGTGAATGGATAGAAAGATGGGGGGTGGGTGGATGGATGGATGGTGACTGGGTAAATGGAAAGGTGGATAGATGGAAGGATGGTGGATAGGTGGATGGATGAATGGATGGTGGGTGAATGGATGGAAAGATGGTGGATGGGTGGATGGATGGATGGAAGAGTGAGTAGATGGATGGAGGATGGATGAATGAGTGGAAGGATGGTGGGTGGCTGCATAGAGGGATGGAGAGTGGATGGATGGAGGATGGAGGGGTGGATAGATGGGTGGATTTATGGATGGATGGAAGGATGGTGGATGGGTGAATGGATAGATGGATCAGTGATTACAGGGATTTATGGTTTGCATGGTTGGGTGAGTGGGTGGATGGATATATGAGTGGGTGGGTGATTGGATATATTTATGGTCTGGATCAATGGATGGAGGAATGGATGGTTGAATGAATAGGTAGGTGGATAAGTGGAGGGATGGATGGGTGGATTAACAGTATGGATGGACAGGTGGGTGGACGGACTGATAGTTAGATGAATGGGTGGGTGAGTGATTGAAAGGAAGCATGGTTTGGAAGGATGGATGGGTGTATGGATAGGAAGGTGGATGTGTGGCTAAATTAAAGGGTGGGTAAGAGAGCAACACAGCTTTGCTAATTCAAACTGAATTTAAGGATCCCAAGGCCTCATTTCTTGCTGCTCTCCCTCTCCTGCTACCTCAGCTCACGCTATGCTGTAGTCAAGCGAAACCCCTCACTCCAAGACCAAGATCACACAGCACCAAGGCCTTTGCACATTCTGTTCCCCACACATGGAATCCTTCTCTTCCCCTGATTCCCACTCCTAGTGAATCCCTATTCATCTTACAGACCTCAGCTCGACAACTCTACCTCTGAGAAAGATTTCCTTATGCCCCACGCCGGATTGGTGGTCCTCCTCTGTGCTCATTCTTATTATTATGCTCATTCTTATTATGACCATTTTTGGCCAAGAGGTGGCAATTTCACATGGATCACAAGGTCCTCTGATTGTCCCACCCCAGCAGAACGGAGGACTTGAGGGCAGGTCCACGCTCATCCTTTTGCTTCCAGCATCTGGTGCCGCAATTAACCCAAAGTGCCCGGCACATCCATAAACTGTCAGAGGAACAACTGCACGAAGGATCTAAACTCCTGCCCCACCCCGACAGCTCCTGCTCCAAAACAACAGACCAGCTCGGGCTCTCCTGGTAGGAGCAACAGTGGCTGACATTTGGGTTCCTTCAGGAACCTGGTGGAAACAAGACATAAATGGCCTAGGGAGTGAGTGGGGATTTTGGCTTTTTTTCTAGGACAAAAGAATCCCTGTTGCCCACACAGAGCCACCTCCCCTGTGGCCAGGCACTTGTCACCCCCTTCCCTGACTGCTCACGCCTGAGGGCTTCCAGGTGAGGGACCCTCAAGCTTCATGTATGGGCTGGCTTCCCAGGAGGTGGGGTGCCTCCGAGCAGAGAGGAGACTGCAAGGACACCTGTGACTTAGCACTGTGGGAAGGGACAAGCCCAGTGACAGTAGGTGGCCCTGCTGCTGGACACCAAGGTGAGATAGGCCCAGCCAGAGCTAACATCAAGGGTGACGTGGACAGCCTCATGGTCCTGATCAGAGTGGGTGGGGATAATGCAGGGTTACAAGTGACAACTGAGCCAGGTGCGCTGGAGAGTGCCCATGGGTCGGAGGTCACAGGCCACACCCACCTCCACACCTTCCCTGAGCCCTAACACTTCCCCCTGCAAACGCTAGCGCTAGAGCATCCTTGGGCCACTCGTGTTTTTCCCCACTGACCCCCGCAAGCTCCAACTCCACAGCCCCGGGCCTGGGAGGGCCTGGAGGTGTTCGCAAAGCCCAGGTGCCTGTGGAACAGGCTGTAGGCAGGTGCCATCCACGGCCAGGCGGCTGCGGATTGTGCTAAAACACAACTCGAGAGCATCCACTCCAGAGGGGAGCATCAGACGGTGGCGGGCGCTGCACTTCACAGAGGTTCTGGGCTGGATCCAGGACTTCCAGCTCTCGGCCACAGGGTTCTGGGCAGTCTCCTCCCTGTTCCTGGTTTCTGAGACAAGCTGATTATCACACCTGCCCCAGAAATGAAAACATAACATCTAGGGAGCTCAGTGCCCAACCCACAGGTGTGCTCCAAAAGTGGCCCATGTCACTGTGCCACCACCTGTCATCCTCACAGGCGTCACGTGGTTCCCACCCTGAGGAGTTTTGAGTTATTCTTAGAGGGTAATTCGACATGTATGCCATGAAAGGAGAAAACGGTGAATTTAACATAGGACCAAAATCTTACTCCATTGCACAGATGAAGAAACTGAGTCCAAGAGGTTCCCCCCATCACCAAAAATCTTACAGAGTTGATGCCCAGCCGGGGCCAGCCCAGGCTCAGGTCCCCACACTCACCAGCAGAAGGAGAGGGATATGGCAGCTGGCCACACCTCATGCCCAGGCACCCCCAGTGAGGGATTCCCTTGGAGGGAAGGACAGACTCACTTCCCCGCCCTGCAGGCAAACAGTAGGCAAAGGCCTTGGCCCTGAGGGCTCTCGGCCACCTGGGAGGCAGGCAGAGGGCAGAGCGCGCCAGGCTGGGACCTGCCCAGACCAGCACCACCTTTGTGCCCCTGAGGACGAGCCCTCTCCAATACCCAGTGACACCCAAGCTACAAGCCCCCCCTAAGGGGAGAATTTTCCTCCCTGGGCAGATCCACCTGAGGCCGAAATCACCCTCCAAAGAAGAGGGCCACGTGCCAGAGGGGGACGACTCAGGAGCCTGCACTGAGCCCGGAGACCCAGGCCCAGTCTCTTGGCCCCTAACTTACTAAATGACTCCAGGAGAGGTATGTGTCGGCCTCAGTTTCCCCACCTATAAAATGAGTGGACAGAGATTACTAAGGACAATTTCAGTTCCGAAAATCTCTAAGGGGACATTCACATTTCCAAAGCTTTACTAAATGATACACGTGCCACCAATCCAGTCTCTTCCTGCATTGGTCTTGTTGTCTTGCCTCTGTCCTTCTTTAAAATTTATTTTATAACACCTCAGCTTGTTTTAATTGACTGAGTCATTTCAGCCAAAAGGCACACGGCTCCCAGAGCAGCCAGCCCCCTCACTGTCCTCTACACACCTGTCAGCCACCTGCTGAAGCAAACATCCGCCCCTCCCAAAAGGTGCAGACGGGAACCGCCCCTCCCCCCGCACCTGGCAGCCCACTCGGTGCGTCCCGGTGTCCGCACAGCCTCCTTATAACCTGCGTGAATACGAGCCTAGGTGTGTGTGTCCTGTCTTTTAACAGAGATGGGTCTCTATCGTGAGAAACGTCCTTCACCTTCCTTTGCTCTACTTAACGTATCTTGGAGGTTGGTCCGTTGCGGTAGACGTCAAGCCATCGAGGCTCCGTGCTCTCAGCTGCTGCATCTCGTCTGCTCCGTGGTCACGCAGCGATGAACCGCAACGGCTCCTCCCCGCGAGCATGTGGAGGTTGGGATCCTCGGCCCCTCGGAGAGCACTGCACCGCGGCTCTGAGGCAGATAGGTCTCTGCCTGCACGTGCGCAACTGTGGGACACGTTCCAGGGACCAGAGCCGCCGTGCCAAAGAGCAGGTGCACTGTCACAGATGGATAGATATCGATCTCCAAGTGCCTTTCGCGAAGGCCATGAGGACGCCGCTCCCCTCACTGGGGCTGTTCTCGGGTGTGTCCCCAGCCCATCGCCCTTGGGATCCGCCTGCGATCCCTCCTTGTAAGGTTAAACATCTTCCCACCTGTTTAAAAGTTGCTTGTCTTTTCTTTTCTGAGAACTATTCATGTGTTTGGGCCATTTCCATGTTTGGTGACTCGCCTTTCCTCGCTGATTTGTAGGAGCTCCTTGTATATCAACCCTTTCTGTCATACATACTTGTGTTCTTTTCTTACAGTGATTAGTTGTTTATTTGGGTTTCTTTTGTACAGACAAAAAATCTTGACTTTTATGGAGTCCATTTTTTTTTTCTTTTATAACTTCTAGGGTTTACGCCGTACTTGGAACAGCTTCCCCATTCCCAGATTATAAAACTCAGTCTCCCATGTTTTCTTCTAGTAGTTTTATGGTTTCATTTTTAAAGTTCACATCTTTTGATCCATCTGGAATGCTTCCTGGTGCAAGAGTAAGGCAGGATCCAAGTTCTCTTTCCCAGATGGCCTCTGCGCGCATCCAGCCCAGCTCAGTGACTCACCCTTTCTTCCCCGCCAGTGTGAGAGCCTGGCTTTTAAGGCAAAGGCTACGCACCCCCAGCTGACTGGCTCCCATGGGGCAGGGGGGGCTCACCCAGCCCCTAAGAGGCTCCCCTCCCCCAGGCACAGCCCAGGGAGGCCCCCAGGTGAAGCGCGCACGGCAGGCTTCCTGGATGCATCGCCACTTACGGTATCAGAACCCCAGTGATGGGAGACACTTTAAAGTCATAGGCTTTTTGGCCGGGCGCGGTGGCTCACGGCTGTAATCCTAGCACTCTGGGAGGCCGAGGCGGGCGGATCACTCAAGGTCAAGAGTGCGAAACCAGCCTGAGCAAGAGCGAGACCTCGTCTCTACTATAAATAGAAAGAAATTAATTGGCCAACTAAAAATACATAGAAAAAATTAGCCGGGCATGGTGGCACATGCCTGTAGTCCCAGCTACTCGGGAGGCTGAGGCAG
>CAUYRT010107637.1:0-26907 GCA_963574885.1 Lepilemur ruficaudatus
GGACACTCAGGGAGATTAGTCAACTTCTTGAGCCTCAGTTTCTCTGAGAGAAGCATCCTCAAAGTGTCGCACAGGCTTGTGTGTGACATATGGCAAACAGTCAGTAAATGATAACTTCTGTTGTTTTACTATTATTCTGTAAATTCTGAGAAGTTGGTTGCAAAAGAATTTACTGAAAGGCAGACTGGAAGCCTTTCCTGGGGCAGAAGCACTAAGGAGCACATTGAGAGGGGACAACTGGTAAACCCTCAGGAACCACTTGTTGGCCGTGGATTTTACACCCACTTTCCTGGCCGTTCGTATCTTATCTGCCTGCACGACTTGCTGAGAATTAGTAAGGGAGCCACAAAGTTAGTTTGCTGTATCTGTTACAGATGAGGGTCAGTTGTTATTTCCATCATAAAATCCATGCTTCATGGGTCTAAAGCTTGGAATTTAAAATGACACGGGGCTTAAACTCTACTTAACGCTTTTGATTTAACACCTACTTGGAGGACAAGAGTTCTTAAGTTCACATGGCGGGTAATACCGTGGCAGGCTCTTTGGTATAAGTTACCTTTGAAAATGAATTCTGTATCTGGCTTTGCACAGCCATCCTTTTCAATGACAAATAGCTTTAAACAAAGGGTCATAAAAAATCAGCACATTTAAGAAGCAAATAATCAGCCACATTTGTGTTCTCTATGGGAGGATGCCTGGAGCCCTGGGAGGGTTTCGCTTTCATGCACTTTAATGATGACTTTCCAAAATGGCTGCTTTAGAAAAGGGCACTTTAAGCAGAGGAAGGAGAAACAATTTTTACTGCTTTCTTAGCCTCTAGAGGTATATATTTAATTCATTTATATTTTTATATGAAATTTTATTTTAAAGGTAAAAATGCATCATATTGCAGTATCAGTAAATATTTCTGTGCCTTGGCTTATGCATCAAAGACATACTACAACTAAATATGCATCTGTTAGCAAACTGATCCGAAAACGTTTTATTTAAAACAACAAGATCAATATCCTACAGGAAGTATCTGATGGCCAAGATCAGCAAGGAATTTTAATTTTTTGTTAAAAGAAAGAAAAAGATTGCTGCGATTTTAACTTCGGAGACATGAAGATGCTTGGAGAATTTTCCGAGGGAAGGTTGAGGGAGTTCGAAACACCTCCAGGAAATGCTCACGATCTAGTTGAAAATTGCAAAGCTCCATAGTGTTTAATATCACCCTGTAAACCCTTCCGGTGATGTCCGGGTGAAGGGGATGGGGACAGAGAACAACAATGGGGCTGCATCTTCGTTTACTTGCAGACACGGGTGTCTCCATAGCCTCTTAGTCTTCACTTTCCAGGGTCCAACGAATATATCTTCTTACCTCAGGCTGTCTTCATAATTACACTGAGATTCCAAGAAAAGCTATCAAAAGTCTTAGGCAGGGCTGATAAGAGAGTTTAGTTTAATAATTCAACTGGTGAATTGGCTTCCACTGATTCGTGCTGGTAACAAGGGGCCGAAACTGCTCACAGACCAGTGGATTTCTATGGAGATATGAAAGCTAAGGTATCCTAGTTTGTTTCTGGGATAGGTTGAAAAATAATGACTATGATATTAAGCAGCTCCCCCTAGACCTCAGAGGTGGAGTCTATTGCCCCACCCTTGAACCTGGCCTGGCCTTGTAGCTTGCTTTGACCAGCAGAGCATGGCAGAAGTTGTATAAGTTCCGGAGCCCAGGCCTCAAGGGTCGTGCAGCTTCTGCCTTTGTCCTCTTGGAATATTCCATCTACCATGTAAGGAGACCTGAGCTAGATTACTAAATAATGAGAGGCCACATGGAGAGAAAGGCCAAGGTGACAGCCGTCCCCAAAGCCCCAGGCATGGGAGTGAGTCACCTTAGACCCTCCAGCCCCAGCTGAGCCACCAGCTGACTACAGCTGTCTGCAACAATAAGCCCGACTAAACCAGTGGCAGATTATCCCAGTCAACCCACAGAGTCATGAGAAACAATAAATTGTGGTTTTAAGTCAGAGGTCCATGGCCCAAATCTGACGTGGCACATGTTTTGAAAATAACGTTGTATTAGAACGCCACCACCACCACGCTCGTTCATTTGCATATTATTTACGGCTACTGTTACGCTACAACAGAGTTGAGTAGTTGCCAAAGAGACCACATGGCCCACAAAGTCTAAAACATTACTCTCTTGCCCTTTACAGAAGTTTACCTGCCCATGTCTTGAGCCACTAAGTTTAGGGGTGTTTTGGTATGCAGAAATAAATGACATACACAAGTTGGGTTATTAGGGTCCTCCAGAGACACAGAACCGATAGGATGGATAGATAGACAGACACATATATATGAAGAGATTTATTATAAAGAATTCACTGATGTGATTATGAAGGCTGAGACGTCCCAAGATCTGCAGTTGATAAGCTGGAGACCCAGGAGAATTGATGGTGTAGTTCCAGTCTGAATCCAAAGTCTGGAAACTCATGAGAATTCATGGCTTGAGACCCAAAAAAGCTGATGTTTCAGTTCAAGTCTGAAGACAAGCAAAGACTGATGTTCCAGTTCAAGGTAGTTAGGAAGGAGGAGTTTCTTCTTATTCAAGGGAGGGTCAGTCTTTTTGTTCTATTTGGGAGTTAAAACTGATTAGATGAGACCCACTCACACTGGAGGGGACAATCTGCTTCACTCAGTCTGCCATTTCAAATGTCAATTTCATCCAGAAACACCCTCACAGACACACTCAAAATAATGTTTGCCCAAATATTTGGGCACCCCATGGCCCAGTTAAGTTGACACACGAAAGCTGACCATCACACTGGAGGCTGGAGAAAAGAAAGCCCAGGTTAGGAAGTCGTGGACGACAACCCAAACCTTCATTCGTGGTAACTTGGAACATAGATTACCCACTGAATTCATAGATCTGGGTAAGGAAACCTCTAGACAGAGTATTGAAAGTGCCAATTGACTTCTGGCTGCATGTGATACATACAGTAAGAGAGAAATGAGCGAAAGTAGGAGGCATTTAGTTCACAAGAAGAATTTAGGGGAATATAAAAGCCCCAGGACATGGCTGATCAGAAAATACGACTGTCTCTCATTCCCCAGTATACACACTGTCCATCCCAGGCAGTAGAAAATTTTCCAAGTGAAACAAGCCCTGTGGCTAAAAGTTCATCAAGGTTTTATTTGTAAGATCCTTTGTTAAGACCTCAGAAAGCTGTAATCTGGTGCCTAACAGACCCTCTCAACTAGACAAAAGGGCTTCTAAGAATCCGAAGGGGTATCCCACAGCACATTCACACTCGGCCCAAAGGAGAGAGAAGTCATCTCAAAAAAGAATAATAGATGCTATTTGGGGGACACAGAACCAAACCCAGTCAGAGTCAAGGGAAACCTACATGGTTTTAAAGACATTGCATTGTTGACAATATCCCCAACTTGAACCAAAAGGGGCAGAGACAGTTCAAAATGAAAAGATCTTCTGGACTCCCAACTTTTTATGGGCAGAAAGCAGGCAGAGAGAACAACTCTATTGCAGATATGTGCCGTTTCTTATGGGAAAGGCAGGACGACGGAGAATGCAGAGCCAGGATCCCAGAGTGTGGAACCAGGAGTCAAGGAGAACAGGGGGGTTGTGGAATCACTCCAGGGGAGCAGAGTGGACCCTCATCAAGGAGCAATTTGTGCCTGGCTGCATTTCAGAATGCCACGGACCAGCAACTGCCATGTGCCTCCCTTTCTTCTCCTTTTTGAATGGAATTGTCCACTGTGGTCATCCTGTCCCTGTGTCACCATGCATGTTGCTACGTAGGGGCTGGAAACATGCCTCTTTAGTTTACAGGCCTCTGCTTTAAGAGGAGTGAGTCTAAAGAGTTGCACCCGAGGAAAAGCATTCAGGGCGTCTCATTTGTGTCTGCAGTGAGAGCACCAAGGCTTTGACACTGTGACTGATAATACAATAGGATAAGACTTTTGGGCAAGGGGCAAACGTATTTTCCATGTTGAAACAATGAAAACAATTTTCCAGCTGCTCTTATTAGAAAATGGAATCTATTTCATCACCCCTTATACCTAAGACTGGCCTTGTGACTTGCTGTGGCCAATAGAATGTGGCAGAAGTGACATGAGGAGCTCCAGGGCTTAGGCATCCTGAGAACTTACAACATTTGCCTTTGGCCTCTTGCAACACAATTGCCACCACGTAAGAAAGCCCAGCGAGATACTGAATGAGGAGAGAGCACACGCAGAGAGGGACCCAGCCAAGTCCCGAGGTCCTAGGCGGGTGAGTTAGGTCATCTTAGACCCCCCCAGCCCCAGCTGAGGGGCCAGCTGCCTGAGGCCACATGAACGAGCCCAGGGAAGGCTAGAAAAACAGCCACCCAGTCCACCTGCAGAGCCAGGAGAGGCCATATGTTGTGCTTTTAAGCAACTATATTTTGGGTGGTTTGTTACTCAGCAATAAATAACTGTTACACTTTTCAACTAATTATTTTTACATTCACATCCAAGTGAAGGAAATTCAGGAAGAACAGCATGTGTCAACTTGCCACCTATTAAAAAGTAATCATTGCCTACAGATTTCAATGTGACTCCATTCCTTCTGTTAAAATCTACCATAGTCACAGGCACTATACCAATCTGAATATAAATCCAGGATCATAAAAACATATTTGGATTCAACAGCTGAACAGAACAGTTCTAAACCCACAAATATGTCATTGGTTTATTTTTATTAATAAATATACACTTGCATAGTTATTATTTTAAAATGACCCCAGGGACCTTTCTTCCAAATTAGGAGTGAGAGTTTTTGTGCTAGACCTGCTTGGGGCAACTTTGAGAGACATACTTAACTCCGAAAATACTGGTTAGCCATGCTAGCTGGGAAAAGCATTAGTCAGCTGTAACAACATTGTCACAGCAATGAAGGCAGAGGGGAATTTGGGGTCATTGTTTTAAAATGTGGCTGACTGCAATACTTGCTACTAGAAAATTAAAATAGAGCCGGTGTTTGAACAGAAGTCTCTGTGAGTGAATAGAACTTTCTTCCTCTCATTGAAGAAAAAAATTCATATAAGCAGTGATGAATTTCCTTGTCACTACATTTTAACAGAATGAGGGCACATAGAAGCTATAGGAATGTTCAGCCAGCCTCCGGGGGTTTCGTGTGTTCACTGGCATCCTGCCCGTGGCTGGAACTCATGCAAGTTGTTTTGGTTTGTGTCTCTGTTTCTGTTTGTGAGAAGGCACAACTTTTCCCCTCAGGGTTTGTACCGTTTGAACCTGTGGCTGTCCTTAGCATGGAAGAGCTAACTGACAACTCTAGGATGAAATACCATTTCGAAGATTCCCTTGGCATTACTCATTCTTCCTTACTAGGGATCAAAGTGCAACTCTGCTATTTGCTGTGAGACCTTGAGCAAATCCTATCACCTCTCTGAATCTCAGGGTCTCATCTATGATGGGTACACCTTAAATGGTGCCTGGCATGCATTTAATAACAGTACTTCTCTTCTAGGGTTTTTAGGAGGACTTCATATGTTAATATTTGTAAAGCTCTTAGAACACTGGCTTGCACACATAAGAGTTTGTTAAATAAATAAAAATCTAGATTCTGTTGCAATCAATGGACACCAGACCTCAGGGGTTTGTTTTCAGTTGTGGAAATGAAGCACAGGGTCAAAAACCAGATCACCTTTGACCAAGACCAGTAGTCAAAAGACAACTATGCCCTGGGATTCCATGCAACATATGCACATGGATGCCTTCTGTGTGCACCATGCATGGTGTTCCATGCAATCCATGCACATGGATGCCTTCTGTGTGCATCACGCATGGTATTCCCTGCAACCCATGCACATGGATGCCTTCCGTGTGCACCACGCATGGTATTCCCTGCAACCCATGCACATGGATGCCTTCCGTGTGCACCACGCATGGTATTCCCTGCAACCCATGCACATGGATGCCTTCTGTGTGCACTGTGCAAGGCACTCCAGGTTGCACAGGGGCACATAAGCAGTTAAGAAGGAGAGAGGAACAAACTGCTACTTGGGTGGCCTAGGATGGCCTCTATTATGAACATTGGTTTCTTCCACTCACTTTGAGGAGCTACCCACCCACAAGGGATACAACACTGATGGGAGTGCCCATCCAGGTGTCATCCTTTATCTGACCAAGAGGGGCATGTGACCCATCTGGACCAATCAGAATCTGTCTCACCTTGGGATTAGACTCTCCAGCAAACGATACTGAGAAACCCCAACACTCTCTGGTTCTGACCACTCTGAAACTGTTTAAAATCTCAGGGTGTGGGGCCTGGAAATTTGCACCTTCATCAAGGGCCCTGAAGATGCCTGAGCCATGCATTGGAAGACTGGCATCTGGGAGCCCCCGGTAAAGTCCACAGCCAGATTAAAAGAATCACAAAGCAGTCACACCTTAAAGCAGTATTTTTCGAACTGCCAGCTGGTTAGGGAAATGGATCACTGGATGGCAAACAGCACTTTTAAAAATGAAACAAAATAGACTGGAGTGCAGTGGACCAGAGTGAAATGGACAGAAAATAATGGAGTCTGCAGATAGCAAGGGGCATGGTGTTTCATGAAACTTTCTTCACTGGGCATTTATACATGTTTGTATTGATTTGCAAGGCAAGGTGTATTTATTAACGTATTTCTCACTGTGGGTCTTGGCAAAAGCGAAGTATGAAAGCCATGCCCTGAGGCATATTTCTCAAACTGGTTTGATGATCAGTCTCCCCCAGGGAACATGTTAGACACACAGATCCCTGGGCCCTCCCACAGCCGCTCAGATTAGGTCTGTTTGGGATGAGGCGGGCATTTGCTGCCTTCCTCCTCCTCTCTTTCTATTTCTTTTTTAATTTATTTTTTACCTTCAGAATATTACGGGGGTACAAACGCTGCAGTCACATAAATTGCCTTTGCACTGCCCAAGTCAGAGCTACAAGCGTGCCCATTTCCCAGACAGTGTGCACCGCACCCATTGGGTGTGAATTTACCCATCCCCTCTTCACCCTCCCACCTGCCCAATAAGCAACGAATGTTACTTCCATATGTACACATAAGTGTTGATCAATTAGTACCAATTTAGTGGTGAGTACATGTGGTGCTCGTTTTCCATTCTTGTGATACGAAGAATGGGCTCCAGCTTCACCCAGGATAACGCAAGAGGAGCTAGATCACCACTGGTTTTTGTGGCTGAGTAGTACTCTATGGTACACATATACCACATTTCATCAGCCACACATGGGTTGATGGGCACTTGGGCTGTTTCCACATCTTTGCAACTGAGACTCCTTTTTTTCTTTAAATAACAGACATCACTGGTATTTCCCACCAACATGTGGTGTGCGGTGAGTGGGGCCCCTGCCCTAAAAGCACCCAGCTCTGCTTTTGAGGGAAAAAGAAGCTGGCAGAGGAGGCTAAATACTCTGTAAAGTGGGCAGAGTGGCAAAGATGCAAAGTTGAGATGTAATAAAAACCCAGCAGCAGATCAGTGAGGGGATGGTGAGCCCGGTAACCATGACTATGAGCTGAGATGGGGCTTCCTTTCTTAGGAACAAGGTACTGATTCCTTCTTTTAGCTCATATCTCTTGAAACTGTCAAAGGGCCCTTTATAGAATAGCTGGCTTAATTCCTGCAAGCTCTTTAAGTACAGACACGGAAACTGAGGCTCAGCTCACTGGTGGAGGCGGAGGTGGGATTTGAACCGTGTCCCTGCCCCAGCACCTGGCTCTCTGCGGTCATTTCTCCTCCTCTTGGATGCTGGCACTTCCCAGCAGACTTTTTCTGCTCTGTCTCCTCAGCCAGCAGGCTGTGTGTCCTGTCCACGATTTCCAGCCCCTATTATTGTCCATGGTGAGAGAGGACACTCCAGGCATGCTGCCCTCGGAGAGGGGAGAGAGGGAAGCCGAGCTCTGGCCTTGGTTATCTGCCAGACAGGCCGGTGCCCTGGCTTGGGAGAAGGCTGCCAGGGAGAGATGGAGAGATGGGATTCCTCATTTCTGTCCACGCTTTTATCAAAACACCGGGAGGCGACCTGAGTCTTCATGGAGATGTCATGGTGCCTGGGCTTTGGGACACAGCTGTTCCTCATCGCGAGGCAACACAAAGCCATGGCTTGGCACAGCCCAGAAACCTCTGCCCGGTCTTCCTCTCTGGCAGAAGAAATCTTCATCCCAACTCCACCAAGGCTTGAGTGGGAGGCAGCCCTGGAGGGTCCAGGTGCCCTTTGTAGGGGAAGTAGGAGGCTGGGGAGGGGATTTGAGGAACCCCCAGGGCCCAACACGTGCCTGGCTCGGCGTTTGTCCCCTGAGACCCAACAGAAAAGTTATTTGCTCCACTGTGGAAACAGCCGCAGACCAAAGCCGCCATGGAGAGCCCCTGAGCCAGGTGGGGAAGGCTCCTTACTGAGTGTGTGTGTTATGAGAGAAAAAGAGAGGGAGAGAGAAGAGGAGATTGTTCTAGAAAAGCGCATGACGAGCCAGAACAAGCTGTGATCTGAGGCTCAGTGACCGGAGCAGGACTCCTGGCTCTGTCCCTTCTGTCTACCCTCTGAGCCTCAGTTTTCTTCCTCTCTGAAGCAGGGAAAACACTGAGAGCCAGCTTGGATTCAACGGTGCTTGGACAGACACCTGCTATGTGCCAGACACCACGCGGGCGCTTTGCACACTCATGGATTTAGTGTGTTCTCCCGCCCGATCCTGTCTGGTGGGCGAGATGCCCGTTTTGCCGGTGAGGGCATGGGAAGTTGGTTTTAAGGGTCTTCGTGCTTATAAGCAAGGAAGTAGCAGCCCGGACCTCCTGGCTCGTACTCCCCTGCTGCACCGCGGTCGCTCCAGGTTTGTATTGAGGACTAAGTGAGAGGGAAGGTCGTACATTTATTCATTCATTCCTTCGTTTATTCAATGGGTATTGGTCGAGTGTCCACAACATGCCAGGCACTGTTCTAAGCCGGAAATATGTTGCCAAACAACATAGACACAGTCCTTGCTCTTGTCAGCTCCTCCCTTGTCTGAAGGAGGGAGACAGATTATGAGCAACGAGGTTTAAGGTGAGGGTAAACGCTGAGAATAAACTAAACCCGGGTTAAAAGGTGGGGTAATTTCAGGGCCTTTACGTAGAAGGGGCACGACCACGTCCAGAACAACATCGTTAGGACACAGGCTGGATCCCACTGACTTTAAGGAAGAAGTGTACTTTGCCAAGTGCCTGAGTCCTTGATACAAAGCATCCTGTGACTCTGGAAGCCATTTGGTGGCTATTTTTGCTCCCTGTGATGGATGTGTGACTTAATCTTCAAAAGAAGATCAGGTAATGAGATTGAGAGAGGCCAATGGACAAAATAAAATACATGGTTTCATGCCAATTCAACTCAATTTTACAAAGTACATAAGGCACCGTCTAACTGAACCATGATGCTTTCTCAAACAAATAGGCGTGTGTGTGTGTGTGTGTGTGTGTACAGGTGCGCAGTGTTCCCTCTGATGACCAGAGGTTGCTTTGTGGCCAGCACTCACCCATGAGCTTTGGACGTCACCCACCTTCCCAGGACATCATGCCTATTGTCACTGGGATGTGGAAAAACTCAAGAGCTGAGGACTGAGGTCACGAGGATCTCAGAGTGGGGGCTCGATCGGACTCTGGCCACCCCCAGACCCCCGCAGCCCAGCCAGACACCCCCTCACAGACCCTGGGCACGGCCACTGGGCCTTGCTGTGTCACGAGGAGCAGAGAAGTTTTGGTTCTGTGCCAAACTTAGGTCTCATCTTTCATTGTCTTTAGGCCTATTTATAGTTTCTTATTATCTCTGCAGCCCTGGAAAAATACCATCGAAGAGTAAGGGCAGCGTGGTTCTTTTTTTCATGCAGCAGTTCACATTTTCAGTGTCCACTGCTGATTGTGCAGAGAGGGTTTTCACGCTACACGGGACCTGAGAAATCACGTTGTTCAGCAGTTTTATTTAGTTGATTTGTGCATTTAACTGTTTAATTACGTAACTCGTTTTGGGCCACCAAAGCCTTTGTTGAAACAAAATTTCACGCACAGTCATAAAATGTGGACCAGATGCAAGCGGGTCCCCTCCCTCCAGGGGCACACTCCAGGGAGGCCCTCGAGGTGCCCAGAGCTGCTCAGAGCAGCCCAGCTGGGAAAAACCCACCTTGTTCAAACCCCCTCCTGTTACAGGAGGGCTGAGGTGGGGCAGGGCGGGGGGAAGGCTCTGTTCACGTGGCAAGTGGCTAGAACGAGTTGGTGCAAAAAAACGAAACACAAAAATCCAGTGGTAAAATTCGGAAATGGAGGGTCGTGGCAGGACCTGGTGGTTGGCCTGGAAGGTGGAACCATCTGGGTTAGGGGGAAGCAGCCGCCCGGCTGCGAGGACGTGCCAGGTGCTCCGCACACGCGCGCCGGGAACTCTCGGAGCGAGAGCCTGCTGACAGCTCGGTAATACATTTATCCCCAGGTGCTCTTACGCATGTTACGAGTTTTGATACTTTTATTTAACTGGAAGCGGTCAATCTGGCGCACGTGAAGCAAGGATGATGGGTCTGTTGTCGGCCGCCCCACGGTGCAGCTCCCCTGCCCCCCGAGAGCACCCCCGGCCCCCAGCCTCGCTCTCACGGCCCCTCCCCAGGTGCTCTGGGCTGCATCTGAGAGGAGCAGCCCCTTGGAAAGGGTTTGGTCCCACGTGTCACCAGAGGACTGGGGGAAAGAGCTCTGGCCTGGGAAACGAGGGGTGTGGGAGGTGCCCAGAGGGGACAAACTGGGCAGGCCCGCTGTGTGCCCAAGGTGAGTTTCTTAACCTCTCTGGGCCTTCGTTTTCTATAATAATTTGTAAAATGAAGTTGACAACAATAGGGTTTGCCTGAAAAGGTCAATGTGAGGATAAACAAGGCAGACCCTAGAAGGTGTGTAGAGTAGTGGCCGGCACCTACGTAAGAAGTCCCCAGTCCATGCTAGTTGTCTGGAGATTATCGCTGCCCTGTGTGCACTGCAGCCTCAGACCTGGGAGGTTTCTCGCCAAAGGAGGCCCAGCTGCCCTGGCATTTAACTGTGTGGAGGGCCATCTCCTGAAGACCTTTCGGAATAATTTACCCACGGGAATGCTGCTTGCTAAGAAGCACTGAACTCTTCCGAAATGCCAAGTACCTTCTGCTGAACACCTTATCTGCATTTCGTCATTGAATCTCATTGGTCCTGTGAGACGGGGTGCTGGGGGACGGCGTGCTGTTTTAGCTCTGTCGTTGATGAGAAACCAAGGCTTGGAGAATTTTAGGAACTAGCCCAAGGCCACACAGCCAGTAAATAGGGGAGCCAGAACTCAATCCTGGGATCTGATTCCTCTCTGTTTTTGTTTACTTGTTTTAGTTTTGTTTTGCTTCGTTTTTATACATTCAGGAGACACAGCCACCAGTAGAGCACAGTGGATGCCGCTCTACACAAGATGCCAAAGCGCCCCAAGCGTTCCCGGGGTGTCCCAGGAACCAACTCCAGTGGGCATGAGTCCCGGGGGCCGGAAGGTGGCCACGGCCACAATGGGCGGGGCCCGGGCACTTCTTTCTCCAGGACAATTCAACAAATCCGTCCCTCCTGCAGATTCTGGCATGGACACCCTGCTTCGATGTGAACCCGCGGCCCTCTTAACCTCTCTGCGATTTAGTTTCCTCCTCTGCAGCACGGGGATGCTAATTCCTGGCATCCAGTTTTATGCCACACAGTGTTTACTAAATATCGAACGTGCGCGTATGTTTCTGTAGTGTACACGTGTCGTCTGTTCCGTGTGCCGCGCGGTGCTAGGAGGAATGCAAAGACAATGCCAAGGCGAGGCTGGATCACCTCGCTGGTCAAACCCCAGGAATTCTTACAATCTTGGCCAGATGGACTTTTTACTGTGCCGCCAGAGAAACCCTTGAGAAGACATAGAAAACTCTCATTTTTTTGAGTAGAAATAACATGATTGCACTGAAACGTGGGTTCACGACCTCCCTTTGACAGAAGAGAAAGGGAAGCTCAGAGCGGTGTTGTGCCGAGGGTCACCTGCTCTGCTTGCAAGTGGCAGAGCTCAGATTTGAACCCGGGTCTGCTGAGGAGCCCCTGAAGGTTCCACTACGCCACATGCTCCCTCGGGGCTCTGGACACTTACAATGGAAACAGAGGGCATTTGATGGCTTGGTGCTTGTCTGTCTTCTTCACCCTGGACCTTTGGGCTCAGTAAGGTGCAGGGCACGCGATGGCCACCGTGAGGCTTTGTTCAGTCGTACTGAAGAATAAGACACCCGGCCTGCCCAGTGTTCTGTGTCCCCTCTCTCAGCCACCACAGTGGATCCTGGGGCTCGCCGGGGAGGCAGTTGTTAGGCTCCTTCTGCTCACCTGAACCGCACACCTGTCGTCAGCAGGCAAGACAGCAGTGCCCCGGGATTCCTCATGGTGCAGCAGCCGAGTCTTTGTGAAGCGCTATAGAAAAGCATCCCTCTCGCCAGCTCGGCCCCAAGGATGGGCTCCCTCTCCAGCTCTCCCTGCCAACGGGCTGCCTCTATGGTTGATTAGGGTAATGAGGCTTACGCGGGCCCCCTCTGTCCCTCCCCATGTCCTTGGCTCTGAGAGTGAGCCCTCTGTCTATCAATACTGTCTGGCACCAGAAGAAAGCCCCTCTCCTTCCTGCACCCAGCATCTGGTTGCCTGGAAACCAGGACAGAAGCCTAGAGCATCCTGGGTTTCTTTTTAATTTCCCTGCCAGGTCCCGAAAGCCAGCAGTATTTGTTTTATGCAGAACCTTTGCACCGTGGTGGCTTGCCGTAACCTTGCCCGGAATGATCTCATCAGCCTGCGTAAATGTGATGCAGAGAGACAGGGACAGCCGCTCCAGACTCAGTGTCATTTGGTTATCGGTGCACAAAGTCATAATTAACAGTGAAGGCTGAAGACGGATTGTTTTGGAAGGAGCCGGGACTAGGGTCAACTCGCGCATGTGTGTGTGTGTGTGTGCGCGCACATGTATCAAAATTGGCAGCTCTGTGAATTGTAGTTTGCTGTAGCCACGTGCAAAAAGGAAGAGAGATTTTTCTTCTTCCAAAAGAACAAAAACCTGTCTTGAAAATAAACATGCCTCTGAATTGCTTCACAAAAGCCGCACAATTCAGGGTGAAGGTGCCCACACGCTGCCTGTCTTATCCCCCCGCTGTGCCTCAACAGGGACGTTGATCATCTTCAGGTAGAGCCAAAAGAGAAGCAAAGATTCAAAAAGTCACAAATAGGAAAAGAACTTCCCCCTCCCACCCCCTTCTATCCTTTGGCTTAACGCTGAGAGGGCCAGCCAGAGTTTCGGACCAAACCTGGCACCTGTCGCCTCTAGCGTGTCCTGGCTCATGCCCCCCCCCGGATGCTGGTGTTCCCCAGGCTGAGAGGCAATGCACTTGTGATCTGTGGGATTGAATCTTCTTTCCTGCCAAG
Source organism: Lepilemur ruficaudatus (assembly GCA_963574885.1). Taxonomy (NCBI): domain Eukaryota; kingdom Metazoa; phylum Chordata; class Mammalia; order Primates; family Lepilemuridae; genus Lepilemur; species Lepilemur ruficaudatus. The sequence continues at coordinate 13,465 of CAUYRT010107637.1, forward strand.
GCTGCCCTGTGTTCCCCAAACATGGAATCTTTTGAGGAATCATCAGATCAGGCCCCACTGAGGAAGCCACTTCCTAGAGGTTATGAGCCGTGCATCTTGGCACCTAGGTGTTTCCCCATTTTACAGACGAAAATGGAGAGTCCCAGAGTGGCCGAGCATCTTGCCTGAGGGTGCACAAACCTCAGGAGCTAAAACTTGAATTACACACACTACTTAGAAGTCATTATAAGAAATACTTTATCTGACTTCCTGCATCTAAAGATCTTACAAGGAGATACTGACTCTTAGAGCCAACAGTCTCTTGGGAAATTCTTATCACTCAGTGAATAAATTGAAACGGAGCTAATAATAGAGAGGTATGCGGCATGTCTGAAAAGATCTGTTTGCTATGTCTTCTTGGTAGAGATTTTTAAGAAGTACTTTGTTGTACTTTTTATCAAGAGCTTGAAGTGTGGAATATTTTTACTATATAACTAAACCTTGTTTCCCATCCTGTCAGTTCCTGCGACTTCTTTGCCTCTCCTGTGCTTTGAGAGTCCTGTGTGTTTAGTGGCATTTTCTTCAATGGTGGTTTTTTTCTCCTTGTTTGAAGGATATTTTAGAGACAAAGCAATCTAAAGAGAGAGATTCCTATGTTTTCCTCTCATAAATGGAGCAGAGTGGTAAATCAGAGAGCAGCTAATATTCAGCCTTAGGAGCTACATGCCCTGGGGCCGAACCCTGGCTCTGCCATTTTCTTGCCTGTATGACTTGGAGTATGTGGATAACCCACCTAAGCCTCAGTTTCTAACCTGTGAAATGGGGGTAATAATGCTTCTAAGTTATTGTAAAGAATGAAAAAATCAACATGTAAAGTGATAAGCACATTGCTAACAAATAGGGACTCAACAAGAGGTAGCTCTGTTATTATTTTATTACCAACTTGGAGGTTGTGGGCAAGACTAAGGCTATGAGATAAATTAGGTCTAGAAATCAGAAGTTCCTAAACCTGACCAAGGTGCTCAGAGTAGGCTTTCCTGGTACAAAGAGGGTCTTTTCACTGATACTTGTCCCATGGCTCCTACATTCTTTAAATTTTCTAAATCTTTAAAATAGTGCTACCCTGCAGGGAAATACCCACGTACCCACATTCTTAGTACAGGATGATTTTGTACACACAAGGTGATTTCTATTCCCTGCTTAAAGGCACAACACTCTAGATTTCAATGAAAGAATGTGAAATTATGGCCTTGAAGAAAAACAAAACAGAAGTTTTACCCAGGCCCCTTCTGCTATCCTAGTGTTCAAAGACAGCAAGTAATGAGCTGGTTGTGTTATCAACAGGGATATCATAGTTGCTAAGGGATAAATTTTTCTAAATTCTATGTACAAGACAAACCTTTAATGTCTTTAATCATTTTTCTCATCTTTTTAGCTTTGATTATTCCCTGTGTGAACATTCAAAGGGCTTCAGAATATTTGAGGCAGGATGTGAAGCTTCAAGGGATACAACACACATAAGAAACAGACCCTCCTTTCCAGGTGTTAGTTTCTGGGCCTGATCACCCATGTGTGATTATGAGGATTCCTCTAAGCCTCATCACCAGCTCTCTACACGCCCTCAGCCTCACACAGCAGGGACAGGAGTGGAATTTACACCTCTGTGATTTTGGCTGGGACAGGATGCTCCGGCCATGAAAAGCACTGGTTTTTCTGCCCCTTGCCTCTCTCCTTCCGTGTCCCTGATCACCTTCTGAGACCCCGCTGTACCTATTGCACATATAATAGCCCCTCCCCCTCATCTATGAAGGGGGCTCTGTAGAAAGATAATTCTCTTTCCACAGAAGACAGTTCTTCTTGCCCCGTCCTTTCAAATTCTCCCTTATCTTCCTTATGCAAATCAACCCAGCTCAGCAATTTGCTAAGAGGATAACCTAATATGTTTCCCTTCTCAGGAAACTGATTTGCACTTTAATGCAAGCTTCCTGGCACCTCAAAGACCGATAGAGACGCCGAAAGGATTGAGTCTAATGGTGTGAACCTTAGGTGCCAAGGCCTAACATCTGGGTTCGTAATTTCAAACATATGGTCCGTTTCAAATCATGCCATCCAACAGCCGGCTGCGTGCTTTCTGCCAGCCTTTGGGGCAGCCACACACTTAGCGTCTTCACTGCATTGACTTATTATTCTTCAAGCTAAAAGCAGTTGCCCTCGCTGCTGAGTGGGGGAAGGAGCTTGGAGTAGCTACTGATGGTGACAGGTGCGGTTTACCGAGCGCCGCGTGCTGCCATGAGCACGCCGTCATCTCCCTGCCTGTGGTCCTCGGAGCGAATCTGTGTGTGGTGGCAGAACCACTCCCATTGTACAGATGAAAACAGTGAAAGCTCAGCAAGGTTAAGTAACTTTTCCAAAGTCAGCAAACTAGAGGTGAAGCTGAATTTAAACTCAGGTTCCTGAGATTTTATTCACCACGTTATACCCCTGCCCTGGGCAGAAGGAGTCCCTGAGGTCTGTTTCCAGCAACATGCAGTTATGAGATGATAAGATACAACCAGCAACATCTACTAAGCAGTGATTATTGACCTGACAGTGGGCTCTTCATGCATTTGCGCCTAATCTCCCCAAGAACCTAGCGTGGAGGGGCCTGAGCTCACACTCACTGCACAGCGGGAGACGGAGCTCGCCTAACTTGCCCAAGCGCCTGAGCCAGCCCAGTGGTGTTCTTAGCCACCGCTTTTTATTGCCTTGTGGTTGTGACTTTTGGCAAGTCCCTTAGCCCCTGGGAGGGGGAGGGGGCTTTTCTCATCTGACAAATGAAGCCGTTGGCCTGGAAAATCGCTAAGGTGCCTCCCAGGGTTTCCACACAGACTCCCCCTGTGAAGAGATCAAGAAATGGAGCCAGCCTGGCCGGCCTCCCATCTGTAGTCCCCGGGTTTATTTACCATGGGTGTCTCTGGTGACTCAACAGCTCGACCATATGGGCTGCCCCACCCTGGGACCTGGGATAGGCCCAGTGACAGGCAGGGTAGCCAAGGTTCTGCTGTCCCTGAGGGAGAGAATTAGCCCTAGGCCACCGAGGCCTGGCTGTTTGTGTCGCTGGCCTGCTAGGGGGCCGCGGTCCTTGGTGGGAGCCTGAGCGGGCACCCGCGAGCAGCTGCTCTCATGCAGACAGCCCCGTGGAGCAGAGCCCTGGCTGGCGGCTTCTGCGGCTGTTATTGCTTCATTATCTCTCAAGTCAGAAAACGTGAGGGCTGCAGCTTTGGCTGCAATCTGTTAACTCCCGAGCTCTCAGGGGCCCGGCTCCTGCTGAATCCAACAAATTATGCCATTCCTCGCCCTTCTTACCCATCCTCATTTTGCACACACCCTGAGCTCGTGAATTACAGATGCCCTCCTCTTCCCTGTCCCCAGTTTTACCAACAGCACTGCTCTGTGGCAGTGAGGTGGAGTGTTAGAAAAGATTTCAGAAACTCAAAGGCACTGTGCTCACGTTCGTGGCTTTGTTTCTTTTGTTGTTGATTTTTAGGAGGTGCCCTCCTGAACATCCCAAAGCTGAAGGTTTGCAACTTTAATCTGCAAACCCCTCTTGGTGGTACTTAACAGGCTGCTTTTAGGCATGTGTTAGCTCTCCCAGATCCCAGATGGGAGGCAGCAGCCCTGCTTTCTTGGTACTGTGCACAGAGGGAGCTGGTTTGTTTTCCTGCATTGGGTTAAAGGGCTACTTCTTCATTTCCAAATCCTCCAGCAATACCTGGCAAAACTACTGGAAATTTGTTTCAAAGATGTGAGATTGTACTGATGCTTCTGTTTTTATAAAACTGAAGACACCAGGAGTTTTTCTTTCTTTATGCAGAGAAGTTCCATCCTGCAAGGATGATATTGAAAGACAGACAAGAAAGGGGAAGAGAAAGAATATTCCTTCAAGGGCGTCTGGTCTGAAAAGGTGCCCAAACTAGACATTACCTGGGCCCCATTTCCCTTTCGGGGGGAGGTGGTTCCTGTGCTCTCCCAAGGTGTGTGGCTCACCCCGAGCGCCGCTGAGCAGCTGTGCCCGGGGCGCTTTCTGGACTGTGTCAAGTACAAGGGGCAGGTATGTAAACAGCACACGTAATTGCAAGTGCCGTTATTACCCCAGGTGAACCTGATCTTGCAGCAACCCGATCGCTGGAACCTTCCCTCACACAGTCCAGAGACTCAGCCGCCCCGCGTCATCTCGGGTTGCGGGCCTAGGTTTGATGATGATGATGAGATTAGCACCGTTTGCTTAGTTTAATTTAGGATTTGTGCTAGCTCATATAATACCAGCGCCGCTTGATGGTTGCAAGGCTTTTTCCAGTGAGGGTTCTTGGGAATCATTGAAACAGCCGACGGTAAAGTTCCATGTGAGGCCGGAGCTGGGTGGGCATCAAGGAGGAGGGGAAATGGGAGCCGGTGGTGTCACCCAAGGCAGCCAGGCCCGCTCCCCCGGCAGGGTGTGAGGCGCATGCATCGGAGGGGACGCATCACTGGCGGCCCCTTGAGGAAGCTGGGAAGCGCCTGGGGCAGGGCCAGAGCCGGGGATGAGAAGGATTGGCCGGTGTGAGGTGAGCGCTGGCAGGCGAGACAGGTCAGGTCTTTGCGTGTGGAATGATGACCCAGGCAGTGTGAATCTAGGCCCGGCAATGTGGGAAGGAAGCAGGTTTGGCCCTGTTCAAATACCAGAAAACTCTCCCAGGAAGAAGGAGCAGTCCCTCACACGGGCAGGAGGTAAACCGTGAGACAGCTGCCTCGCGCAGCTGCCTTCCTGCCAAGCACGTGTCAGGGTTGGGAGCTGCCCAGAGGGAAGGCCGCGGTCCTCCTTGTTGGGAGCCCTGGCCTAAGACAAGGCGTGGCGAGTCAGGTCCCACGTAAGTGCAGAAGCTTGCAAGTGACTTTCTTCCTTCTTCTGGCATCTACATGGCGTGTTCCTCCCGGCCAGGTGCTGTGATCAGTGCTGGGGATGGATGGGGGGAAGGACACAGTCCCTGCTCTCATGGAGACGGCAGACGATCAAAAAACATTAAGATCCTTGCGGACATGGAGTTTTGTATAAGACACAGTGCAAGGAGAGGAGAATGAGGAGCTGACTTAATCCGGGGGAGAGGCCTGAGAGGTGGGGAAAGCACCCTATCGAGATTCGCTAGCTGGAGATTTGCCAGATGAGGTGGAATCGTTAAATACTAGGAATACTATCATTTATTGTGTGCTTACTACGTGCCAGGCATCGTGCTGGGCAGCATGGCATAGAACAGCGTAGCACAGCCTAGCACAGCAGAGTGTAGGGTAGGGTAGGGTAGGGTAGTATATATAACATGGTCTGAGATGAGGCGGGAGCCAAGATTTGAACCAGGACTCATCTGTCCCCAAAGCCTGCCCGTGCCACTATATCAAACGCCCTTCCTACATGTATAGCATTAGTCCCTAGGAGGGCAACAGGAATGGGGCACCAGCTGGGTATTCACGATGACTTGAGGACCTCTGAGCGTTCTGGCTGCGTCTGAGGTTGGCTTGCCATTAATAAACACCCACTGCGGCCTGCGGTGAAGCGTCTTCACCGCCATCGGCAAGAAGACCAAGCAGGAGTGTCCCGGCCTGCACCTGGCTGGGCAGATCTCGCATTCAAGCTTCAAGAAACCTCCCCCGGCAGCTGGGCTTGTGCAACCCGCTTCCTCACACATGAGCGAGCAGCTTTGCTCAAAGCAGCCATTGGGTTTCTAGTGGCTTCAATTCCATTTCTCCTTGGGGGTGGCGGTGGGGGTGGTGGCGGTGGTGGGACGACCTTCTCCGTTCTCGTCCTTAACCCCATGGAGCGAGTGGAGGGTGTGGAGTTTGAGTGGGGAGGGGTCCGCTTCCACGTCTCATTTCCCTCCAATTTTGAGACTTGGACCTTGGAACATTTCTGCTACTGGCTCCTCCAGGGATTTAGAAACTGGAGAAGACGCGGCTGTTAGGAAATGAAAAATGATGAGCAGAAGCAATTTTCCTGGTGGGCTCTGGCCCCAGAAGGAGTGTCAGTCTTTGCCTTGGATGCAGATCCTTGTCTGTTCTGTTCTTAATTTACTCCCGCGGATCTGCCCAAGTACAGTTAAAGTTAACGGGAAAGGGGAGAGCGGAGAGCAGGGACCCCCAGGACTGAGATGCCACGAGTGAGAAGCACTTGGGCTCCTGAGTGGCCTGGGCTGGAGGTCGCTGTCTGTAGAACATTCCATTCCTAGAGGTAAGACCATGGCTGTGCCAAGAGGCCTGTCACCAGGGCTCCATCGGGTAAGTAGAGATGGTTCCACCTGCCCAGGCCTGGGGAAAGTTCTGTTTATGAAATCGTTCTCACTGGCTTTGTCAAGGGTCACTCAAAATATGCAAGAGCATTTTGGAAATGGTGTCCAAAGTTGAAGGGAGAGGAGCAGCAGACAAGAATGTCCATAGAGTGTCTCTCTAGTATGTCCATGTTTGAACAGATGTGGGTTTTCCTTTGAAGCTAGGCTGGATTCTTACTCTCTCGTATCGTCAGAGAGTCTGACAAAAAATGAGAATGATTAGAGGAGATCAGAACATGCACACTTAGAGTCTGACCGCAGGGCCTTTGCACCTCTCACCAGAACTCCTCACTTTCTCTCCTCCTGCCTTCTCCTCACTGTACTTCAGACCCACGGGCCTCCTGCATTTCCTGTAGGGGGATACCACTCCAAGGGCACAAAAATTGTTCTGGAGTGCAAAAAGTGTCTTACTTTTTTTTATTTATGAAGCACAAATATGCAAATGGTACGTAAACAGATAGGCAATATATCTGTGCCTTTAACATTTCATGGGCAAGGAACAATTAGGGGAAAAAAAAGTCTCAAAAGATGTCTTAAATAAAAAAAAAAAAAAGGTTCGGAAACATTGCCAAAATTGTGCCAGAAACAATTGACCTCAGGGCCTTTGCACTCGCTGTTTCTGTGCTTGGAATTCTGTTTCTCTAGAGCCTTGCCTGGCTCACTTCCTCACCTTGTTCACTCCCGTTCACAGATGCCATTCTCTTGGTGATGAGATGGCCACCCTATCTAAATAGCCGCCTTTCATACGTCCTGTGCCTATCCTCTACTCTTCTCCTTAGCCCTAAACTATCTGGATTACGATACATTTTGTTTATTTTTTTGTGTGTATTTTGTTTTTATTGCTTATTAGCTGGAAGGAGAACTTTGTTTTGCTCACTGCTCTACCTTCGGTGCCTAGAATAGGCTCTGGTGCAGAGCAGGTACTCAGGAAATACTAGTTAGATGAATGTTTGGGATGAAGCCAATGCGTGATAGGTTCTTGGTGTGCCAGTGACTGGAAAGCCCCAGACAGTGACCGTCTTCCATTCCTGGCAGAAATTTCAGCTTTCTCCCCAGCCGTGCTGCATGGAAGTGCAAGGAGGCATCTCAGCTGACCACAGGTCAGGCAGAGGAAGGCCGTCCGAGAGCCTGAAACCACAACCTGACCATATGGCCCTAGATAATCGAGAATGGACCTGGTGTGTCCTGTATCCGAAGACAGGGCACGGGCTATTCTAGATGCCTGTGGGAGCCGTGGGGTGGGGGGCCTGCGTTGGAAGGAGCCAGAGCGAGAAGGAGGGCTGAGGACCCTCCCGGCCCTGGCCGTGCCCCCCTCTGCCATCCCCTCCCCTGCGCAACCAGGGACCAGGTGGGGTGGGGAACCTGCGGCCTCGGGGCCACTGTGGCCTTCTGGATCCTTGAGTGTGACCTTTTGACTAAATCCAAATTTTACAGAACAAATCAGTTGAGAGGCCATACTTGGGGACCTGCGGGCGCACATGTAGCCTTGAGGCCACAGGCTCCCCACCCCTAACCGGTATCCCCGGTTAGGATACACAAAGAAATGTGTTCCTTTGAGCTTCGTTCACTCACAAGCCAGTAGCTGTCACCAGGAGCTGGTCGTTTTTCTTTTCACCTTGAGCACAGAGTATACTTGCTGATCGTGCTGGAAAACATCATGAGAAGAGTATTATCCAACTTTGTCATCACTTTTTTAATGAGCGAGGGTCCTCTAGGCGGGCCCCTGTGAGCTAATAAATAAACCGTGAAACTCCATACCGGGTTCTCAATCGATTAAACAGCTACCTAACGATCATTCAGTAAAATTATACAAATTCACTGCTACAATATTATAAATTATTTATTATCGTTCACAACCTGAAAAGTCAAGGTTCATTATGATGTTAGTCTTATAGAGAAAGGAAGCCACTTCCTCGCCAAAGAAAATTCTGGCCTGAGGTTGTCCGATGCATATGTGCCAACAACTCATTAAAAAATTACTTAGACTTTCTAAATCTTGACTTTGTTTCTTTTCTTCTCTTGTAAAATAATTCTTTTTAACCCTAAACGAACCTTCTAAAACTACTCTTCAATCCCACTGGCCTGGATTTATTTCCTTTCTTTTCTTCTCTTTTTTGTTTTTCTTTTCTTTCCCTTCCCTTCCCCTCTCTTTTCTTTCCTTTTTGGACATTTATCTCCTCTTTCTCTCCCTCTCTCTCATTCTCTTCTTTCTCCCTTTCCTCTTTCTATGATTCTTATTAATATAAAATTTTTAAATTACAAGTTGATGGTTTATTGCAAGAAATTTGAAGTGTAAAAAATTCTTCCACTTGGTGAAAAAACTATGTTATTTTTAAAAACATTTTAATTATAGACTCTTCATTCTCTCCTTCTCTTTCTTTCTCTTTTAATTTTTTAAAAATGAGATTAACATCAGACCCCTTTTATAACTTCTTTTTTCCCCCACTTAATGTATTGTGGACATTTTCCCACATCAATGGATATTTTTCCAAAACATGTTTTCAATGGATGCTCGGTACTTCCTCGTGGCGACGAGCTATAATTTATTAAACCAATTCTGTGTGGCTGAGCCTGAAGGTAATCCTCCCCACCCTCTTTATGGCTGCACAGAATGCTCTAAGGGACATCCTCAAACAGAATAAATCATCGTGCAAACTCCGGCTTTTTCTGAGAATAAATTCCTAGAGGTGGGGTTGCTGGGTCATAACGTATGAATGTTTTTCACTTTTCTTGGATCTGTCAGTTCACGGGAATCGAACGCCCCCCGACCCCTGTGGCAGGGGGATTCCTAAGGAGTCAAGAGGACTTTTCCAGGTCTCTTCTCTTCCTTCACATTTGCTACTGACCTTTGCCCTCCAGCTCCCCTCTCCTCCCTCCTTGAGGAAGCCTGCCAGGGAGCAGCTGGAGACCCACAGATCCACCTTCCTGCTCGCTCTGGCCTGGGGTTAGCAATCTTCAAAATCCACTGGAAAATCCTGACATGGCCAAGCCCTGGCTGGAGTTGCCATGGTGACAAACAACGACAACCACCTTTTATCCACCTCCCACCCCAATTCTTCAGAAGCTCTCAAAATTTAGAAGACAGTGGGGAAAAAAATCTGCTTTATCTGCTGGGGCAGTTTAATCCTATCCCACCCAGTGGGGGCCCCATATGGGCAAAACTAATGGCCAGCAAGATTTCACATAGATCTTATAAAATACAACTTCAGTGTTTACTTTTTCTTTTTTTTTTTCTTGCCTCACCTCTGCTTTCTACATATCCCGGGTAAACGTAGATTTCCAAGAGTCAATCAAAGCATGTGCCTGGGGCACTGACATGGCCAGGGTGTTAAAAATGAGAACACAAACCAAATGAAAAAGATGCTTTTGAGACAACGAGGGAAATGTGATTATGGGCTAAGTGTTGGAGGGTGTCAAAAACAAAACCGAACAGAACACACCCCAGCTTATACAGGAATGATAATGGCCTTGGGATTATATGAGAAAATGTCCATAATTTTTACAGATGTGTACTCAGTTGTGTGCAGATGAACTGACTTGGTGTCTTGAACTGGCTTTCGAATAGTTTAGCAAAGAGAGGGAGAGAAAAAAGATCAAAGAGGCAAATATGGCAGAATTTTAATAATATCAAACCTGGACAATAGGTTCAAAATCGTACTTTTCTCTCTACTTCGAGCATGTTTAAAAGTTTTCATAACAAAAAAAATTTAATGAGAACAGTGTAATGTGCCTTGTGTACATTATTCCTAACAAGGCATTGAAACGGCCATTATAGAAAATAATCAGAGTTCTTACATTTATTTTGTGACTTAGCATTTTCTTTTGAATTACCTGCGGGGTTGCATCACCGTTTCAGGGTTTAGGGCCCCTTAAAGGGCTTAATCGAGGCCTGGTCCCGATGTTCCAGTCCCAACGCTACAGGGGAGACCTTCCCTCTCCCCCAGGACCAGTAAGAGGAACAAAGGCCCAGGAGAGCGTTGCCCCTCCTCCAGGGAGGGGCCCGGGCACACCGAGCCTCCGCTGGCTCCAGGCCTGAGCATCCCCTACACCTGCAATTTAATACTAAAAAATGTATTGTCCACACAGAAACGATTTTTACTGCACTTTACACACTAGGGCCTGTGAAAGTCAACCCTCTGCCTTCGGCCCTCCTTTGTTCTCAGTTGCTAGGCACTCCGTTGCTTATGAGTACAATATTTACTTTGTACTCAATATTTGAAGAGTCTGGGCAGCACCCAGGATGCTGGGGTTGGAGATTTTCTAAGGGATAAAGTGCTCTGTGAGGCAGTTTGTCTGTGCCTGCGTCGTGGCGATAGGTCCTTCCCGTGCAAGGTCAAGGCCCTGACGTGGTGCTCGGGTCTCTGCTTGAAGCAGCCAGTGTGCATTTCCCACGGGAGAAACGGCAGCAAGGGGCTTCGGAACACTGTGCAGAAGGGCTGAGGACCCACTGCTCCACCCCACTTATTCACGAGGGTTTACTTTGCAAGATAGAGGTTTTTATTAATAAAATAAGTGGTCATATTACAAAAGACACAAATAACACAGAAGTAAAATGCAGAAGTCCTGCCCATTAGGCATCCCCAATCCCTTCCAGGGGTAACTACCATGTGTGTGCAGCATGTTGGGTATAGTCCCTGCCCTTGTGCAGCACACAGCTCCCCAGAAGCAATTCTAAGGACCTATGGGGTGAGGACGGTGCACATACCAGACAGACAAACCCTGATTCCTACCTTTAAGGGTCAAGAAGATTTCTAAGAGCTCCCTAAGGAAAGCTCTAAGGCAGCAGTCCCCAACCTTTTAGACACCAGAGACCAGTTTCAGGGAAGACAAATTTTCCACATACCGGGGGTAGAGAGGGGATGGTTTCAGGATGATTCAAGCACATTACATTTATTGTGCATTTTATTTCTATTATTATTAAATCGTCACTTGACACTCACTGATAGGGTTTTAATATGAGCCTGCAAGCCATTGATTTATCATGGTCTCTGTGCAGTCAAACCTCTCTGCTGATGATAATCTGTATTTGCAGCCTCTCCCCAGCACTAGCATCACTGCCTCAGCTCCACCTCAGATCATCAGGCATTAGATTCTCATAAGGAGCTGCAACCTAGATCCCTCACGTGTGTAATTTACAGTAGGGTTCGAGCTCCTACGAGAATCTAATGCTGTCCCTGATCTGACAGGAGGTGGGGCTTATGCGGTGATGCCAGTGATAGGGAGTGCCTATAAATACAGATGAAACCTCCCTCACTGGCCACTCACCTCCTGCTGTAGCTGAGTTCCTAACAGGCCAAGACTATTACCCATCTAGGGCCCAGGGGTTGAGGACCACAGCTCTAACAGATAAGTTAGATTCAAGGTTATAGTTATAATCATTGCTTTACGAAGGAAATAATCAGTGAAGACAGATGTCATGGGAAGCTACAGGTAACATCTAAGAAATACTCTGAAGGATCAGGGAGGTTTACATCATGGAGAAGGAGGACTTGCCTGGTGGCAGGAGGGAAAAGGGGAGCAGGGCCACAGCCACCATGCCTGCAGATGTGCAGAAGACCTTAGTCTTTAGGAATATTCTGGATGCAAATGACAGAAAATCTAACCCACATGGGCTTTATGAATTTTACACGAATTTATTTATTCATGTAAAGTTCAAGGAATAAATTAGGTTCAGGTATGGCTTGATCCAGGAGCACATAAAATGTCAAACCATATCTTTATGCCTCCGCCCTTCACTCTCCTTCATGTTGACATTATTCTTGAACTTCATATCCTGGGTCAAGATGTGATCAGCAGCTCCAGGATCCAAAGTCTTTCAGATTAGAGAATGTGGAATACAGAACACATCCCATCTTGCTAGCTTCTGAACAAGTCTGAGGATTTACTCTGGTAGGAAAAACTTAGGGTATGTGCCAATCTCTGGAGCAATAACTGTCACCAGAGACTGGTATTATGTAAATCGACTAGCCTGAGTCAAGCTCAGAAAGAAGGGGAGTAGCTGTTACGCAAAGGAGATTTGGGGTTCTCTTACCAGAAGAGGGATGCACTGGTGTCCAAAAGACACCTGCAGAACATGGAGACTGCACATAATGAGCTCTGTGCATGCTCTGCTTGTAGGAGCCTGCTCCAAAAGGAGCCAGAGCCCACAGTAAAGAGTTTAAGTTGAGCAAAGTCTCTGGGGAGCCTGTTGTGCTCCAAGATTTCCAGGCCAGGAGAGTGACTTAGAAGGGCCACACCTACTTCGGTCAAGGCTTCCCAGAGCCTGCTGGGGAGAAGCTGGTTGCCTTGTGCACAAATCCAGGCCTGGGGGCTTGAGATGACTAAATCGTTCATGAGTTTGGAGATGATTAGTCATCCAGGGATACAGGAAACCTGGGGAAGTGTTTATGAAGAGTTTCTGCCTGGTGCCAGGGGATGCTGGGGAGTGCCTCTGGGGCCTCTGTCACTGGGCAGGGAGGAAGCTTAGGAAGAGGGTGACATGTCCCGGAGGCCCTGAGACCTGAGCCTAGCAAGAGGCAGTCCCTTCAGGTTCCACTTATGGGGCACACCCTCAGGAGGGATCTAGGGCCCGAAGTCCCACTCCTGTGTGGTCCAGGAGGCTCCCAGCCTCCCCTGGGGGTGGGGGGAGGGGACTGCTTTAGTCCAACAGGGACATGGGATGGGACAGATCATCACCGCAGCTTCAAACAAATCCCCTGAAATGCTGTCGAGAATTTTCATTCCATTCCCTTTTCTGCTCTTCCCCGAGGCCCAGGTGCCGTCCTCCGCTGGAACTGAAAAGTATGGGAATAAGAAGATAATAGATGGGCTGCAGCTGGTGGGGAAAGGGGGATGAACCGAGGGGCTTGGAAGAAAACCAGGCTTGCAGGCTTGAGGTTTACCTGTTTCCCCGTCAAGGCTGCAGAATGAATGTGCCGATTCCAACTGACAGCTGGAAATAAACAGAGAGCAGCAGCACAGGACTCAGGTGGGAATGGTGTGGGCAGAGTTCGTCTTTCGATCGGTAATACTTTTCACTTTGTTTAAACCATTTTGGACAGAAACATTTCAGAGTGTTTTTTATGGTGCTGTGCCTCCTGAAACTTGGGATCTAACAGAATTAGTCCATCCTTTTGACTTGGAGTTGTCATTG